>OZ035835.1:4927457-4932457 GCA_964034765.1 Knipowitschia caucasica | reverse complement strand
CTCTCTCTCTGTCACTCTCTCTGTCTCTCTCTGTCTCTGTCTCTCTCTCTGTCTCTGTCTCTCTCTCTCTGTCTCTCTCTCTGTCGCTCTCTCTGTCTCTCTCTGTCTCTGTCTCTCTCTGTCTCTCTCTCTGTCTCTCTCCTTCTCACTGTCACTCTCTCTGTCTCTGTCTCTGTCTCTGTCTCTGTCTCTCTGTCTCTCTCTCTGTCTCTCTCTCTGTCTCTCTGTCTCTCTCTCTCTCTCTCTCTCTCTCTCTCTCTCAGCAGTGTGGATGAAACTGTTACCTCTGTGGTCTCTGCCTTGAAGTCTTGGCACTGTTTTCCTGAGTCTGCCACAAAAAACAAAACATTTTTAATCAATTAGGAATGGTAAAGTTCATCCATCATGTCCATGCAATCATTTTCTTCTGCTTTATCCGTTGCCGGGTCTCAAAAGCAGCAGTCCAAGCAAAGACATGAGGTAATATATTTACTTAGATTGCATGTTTTTTTATTTTAATCTGAGCACATTCTGATTGTGCTCATCAGAATGGGACAATGTCATTTAGTTTGTTTTATTTCTCCTTCAAAGAGAGACATCAAATCTTGTTTTAAGGCTCAGTCAAAATGTGCTCAAATGAGAAAACCTTTAACCAAATTTGAGCAATTTTTAACTTATTTTTCATCACTTGCTTCTGCGTGATTCTAAATAACTTTAATCTTCCACTGGAGAACAGCCCCAGCATCACTTCTCCTACGTCTCAGAACAATTCAAGTCAAACTACCATAAAATAATAATACTATAATGTACAAATGCAGAGACTTTACTGACTCATGTGTTTTTAAGTTTTCAGTCCGTGACTTCCTGTTGCAGTGATTTCACAACTTGTCTGTCCGACAGTTTCCCGAATTAAAAATATGACCCAAGAGGTTTGGTTCTGACGTGACTCACTCAGAGCTCGTGTGTTCAGGTTTCTGTAGTTTATGATCTATGACCGCTGTGGATCAAGACATGTTTAGTTATTATGGAATGAAGTAGAAAGGCCGGTACAACGCTGCAGAACCGTCTGTGTATCACAAATTCAGAAACTCCACTCTACTCGACTCTACTTCCTGGTTCTACCCTGAATGGGAATGTGTCATGTCAGACAGGTCCTGTGTAACCAGCGCCAGGTCCATCTCTGAGACCAGAGTGAGACCTGAGAGAAACCATAGTGAGAGAGACCAGTGAGAGAGACCAGAGAGAGAGAGAGAGACCAGAGAGAGAGACAAGATAGAGAGACTAGATAGAGAGACAAGATAGAGACCAGAGAGAGACCAGAGATAGAGACCAGAGAGTGACCAGAGAGAGACAAGATAGAGACCAGAGAGAGACCAGAGAGAGAGACCAGAGAGAGAGACCAGAGAGAGAGACCAGAGAGAGACCAGAGAGAGAGACATGAGCGAGACCAGAGAGAAAGTCCAGAGACAGAGACCAGAGAGTGAGACCAGAGATAGAGACCAGAGACCAGAGATAGAGACCAGAGATAGAGACCAGAGAGTGAGACCAGAGAGAGACCAGAGATAGAGACAATAGAGATAGAGACCAGAGAGAGACCAGAGATAGAGACCAGAGAGAGACCATAGAGAGAGAGACCAGAGAGAGACCAGAGATCGAGACCAGAGAGAGAGACCAGAGAGAGAGACCAGAGATAGAGACCAGAGACAGAGACCAGAGAGAGAGACCAGAGAGAGACCAGAGAGAGAGACCAGAGAGTGAGACCAGAGAGAGACCAGAGATAGAGACCAGAGAGAGAGACCAGAGAGAGACCAGAGAGAGACAGAGATAGAGACCAGAGAGTGAGACCAGAGAGAGACCAGAGATAGAGACCAGAGAGAGAGACCAGAGAGAGACCAGAGATAGAGACCAGAGAGTGAGACCAGAGAGAGACCAGAGATAGAGACCAGAGATAGAGACCAGAGAGTGAGACCAGAGAGTGAGACCAGAGAGAGACCAGAGATAGAGACCAGAGAGAGAGACCAGAGATAGAGACCAGATAGAGACCAGAGAGAGACCAGAGAGAGACCAGAGAGAGAGACCAGAGAGAGACCAGAGAGAGACCAGAGAGAGACCAGAGAGATAGACCAGAGAGAGAGAGACCAGAGAGAGAGACCAGAGAGAGAGACCAGAGAGAGAGACCAGAGAGAGACCAGAGAGAGAGACCAGATAGAGACCAGATAGAGACCAGAGAGAGATACCAGAGAGAGAGACCAGAGAGACCAGAGAGAGAGACCAGAGAGAGAGACCAGATAGAGACCAGATAGAGACCAGAGAGAGATACCAGAGAGAGAGACCAGAGAGACCAGAGAGACAGAGACCAGAGAGAGAGACCAGAGAGAGAGACCAGAGAGAGAGACCAGAGAGAGAGACCAGAGAGAGAGACCAGAGAGAGAGACCAGAGAGAGACCACAGCTGTTCTATGCTGCATTTGTTTTGTCTTCTGTGGAAATCCTTCATAAATGATTCATAAAATCACCTTCTCAGTTTGTCCAAAAGGCTGCCGTCGTTCTTCTTTATGTCTTGGACAATTTTCTGAAGCTGTCTGTAAAAAAACAACACATTAATATCATTAAAATTATTAATAATATTAATATTATTGATATCATTTATAGATTTGAAGTGGAACAAAACTGCCAAAACACAGTTCAAACGTTGTCTTTACTGCTGCAGCTTTGAAAGTTCTCTTCAGAGATAGATTTAAAGTGATAGTCTGTAACTCTAAATTAATTACAAATTTTAGGAAATGTGTTAAATTGACCTCCTGGCCTTAAATGTTGATATAAAATAAGTCATTTTATTAATTCTAATATTGCGGGCAAGTCCCGCCTTCCCTGCTCTTAGCTATAGTTCAGAATCCACGGTGCCGTCGAGGTTAACCAATCGAGTCATGCCAAGGGCTGTCAATCATCGGCGCTGATGCTCGCAGCTGCTCATGCTCAGTTGTTTGTTTTCGCGGAGCCTCTATTAGGCTCTGGAACTACATGAAAACTGAACAAAGAATTCTGAACATCCGCGCTGAGGTACTTATGTATATACTGAACCTATATCCATAATCAGATCCTCTGCAGATGTGTCCTGTAATGTGCAGTTCATGATAATAGCACTTCCTGGTTTGCTGCGATCGCTTTTTTTGTGCATAAAAACATTATTTTTTTCATTAAAACGTTCACAAATAACTGTTGTAATATATTGTTTTAAAGATTAATTTTAAGTTCAGTCCACTTTATCTGTATAGCACGTTTCAATCCTGCTTGGAGATAACTTAACAAAGAATCACTCAAAAATGCCAATAAAAATTTTAAAATGTAAAAAAATAAAAGGGGAGCAATGAATGAAAAGTATAAAAATAAATAAATACATTTGAAATAAAACACATCGAAAAGAATACAAATAGAATTAAAATAATGAAAAAAATGGAAGTAGTTATGAATAATAATAATGAGAATTTAAGATAAAATGAGAAAAAAATGGCTGTGAAACATAAAAAGATAAAAACCTTGAATCTAAAAGCCGTTATATTGACTGCATCACATGTTGTCTAAAATAGTTGTTCTTTTTAATCTTTTAGGTTCAAAACTACATTTCTGCTTTTTTCAACAACATTTTCACCTTATATCCAATCAGAAAGTCTGTGAACCGGGCACCAGAACTCACCGCGTGGAGCTAATCTCACTGGTAAAGTACCATGTGGCGCAGAACTAAAAACGGTCTCTTTATGATTCTCAAATCATTAACGACAAAACAAGGAATAAAACCAGGATTTCTATCTTTGTGAAAAAGGTGTTGGTTATAGATTTGTTGTTGACAAAACTCTTGTCTATTCAGCTGTTATGGTCCCAGCTGGATTCGTCTGCATATCTGGCAACCTGAGTCAGGGAGAGTGGGAGAGGCTGCAGTACCACTTTTGGCCACATGTTTACAAACTGCTCCTTTAACTTAATTATTATTTGCCAAGTATCAGAAAACCCAGAGAATTGAGTGGTCCACAGAGGTCCAATTAAATGTTATAAAGAGTCAATATGTCATTTTTTGCACATTTGTCATTTTGAAAAACACTAGAAAGAAAATCATATAAATAGTTTTGTGGTTCTCTACAGACATGAAAGTGAAAAGAGTTTGGGTAGATAGATGCACTCTGCCTTGTGTATGAATTGTGCTATAGTTAGCTTCTTTGTTATTTATTTCAAAACCTGCACAAAACAAGATACAAATATCAATTATCAAAGCAAAATATGTCACAAGTTTTGAAAAGGTGAAAAAATTGCCTTGCCTATAGATATTGCTCCTTACTTTCCTGCTTTCACTGGAAGATTTAAGAGACAGACTGTGGCTCACTTCTTAACAAGAGACTTTTGAGCTACATTTTTCAATATGATTTCAATGATTAATTAATAAAATAACTAATAACCTGGAGCGGCTTTTAGTCCGGGAACCTCGGCACAGAAAAACAGCAAAGTTCAGTCCTAATCTAATTCCAAAAAAAAAACATAAAACTTGTAGAAATTGGCAGTTTATACAAAGTTTAGAGACTCATGTATTCTCTCCGCCTCCTTTCTGAATATTTTGAACGAATCCCCTTCACAGATATAGACAGATCCCACACATGGACATCAACAAGCCCTTTTTTTAGCACTAAAGTTTTTCCATTCATTTCCAGATTCTTACCTAAACTTAGCCGCAGCCGGAGCCGTCATTTTACTCAGCGAGTCCATGTTAAATGTGTGCGTTTTGCATTTTGGCCCAAAGCCTCGAACATGATTCTCGAGTCGGTTTGAGGCGAGCGTTGGAAGCGTCTGGTGCGTCATGGAGGGAGGGGAAAAAACAGATTTCTTACTTCTGCTTTTTCGGCCGCGACACAAAAGCATGATTTTAGTCACTCTGTGTGTGTTCATGTGTGTGTATTCATGTTTGTGTGTTCATGTGTGTGTGTTCATGTTTGTGTGTTCATGTGTGTGTGTTCGTGTGTGTGTGTTCATGTGTGT
>OZ035835.1:4909957-4919957 GCA_964034765.1 Knipowitschia caucasica | reverse complement strand
TACTGCTGCTACTGCTGCTACTACTGCTGCTACTGCTGCTACTACTACTGCGGCTACTGCTATTACTACTACTGCTGCTACTGCTACTACTACTGCTACTGCTACTACTACTGCTACTGCTGCTACTGCTACTACTACTGCGGCTACTGCTACTGCTGCTGCTACTAGGCAAGGCAAGGCAAGGCAAGGCAAGGCAAGTTTATTTATATAGCACAATTCATACACAAGGCAATTCAAAGTGCTGAACAAAACAAGAAAGCATTAAAATCATAAATTATCACAGAACATTAAAAAGAAAGATAAAAATATAAAATCCCTCAGTTGTATGCACAGTTAAACAGAACCGTCTTTAACCTGGTTTTAAACATTGTCAGAGAGGAGGCCTGTCTCACATCTTCAGGAAGACTGTTCCAGATTTTAGCAGCATTAATCTGAAAAGCAGCCTCCCCATGTTTAGTTCTGACTCTGGGCACTAACAGGAGTCCAGTCCCTGTGCTCCTCAGAGTCCCAGCAGGAGTCCAGTCCCTGTGCTCCTCAGAGTCCGGGCTGGTTCATATGGGACTAACATGTCACTAATATATTTTGGTGCGAGGCCATGTAGAGACTTGTACACAAGCAGAGCTGTTTTAAAGTCTATTCTCTGAGCCACAGGAAGCCAGTGCAGAGACCTGAGGACTGGACTAATGTGGTCGTACTTCCTGGTTCTAGTCAGGACTCGAGCTGCTGCATTTTGAATGTACTGCAGCTGTTTTACAGCCTGTTTGGACAGACCTGTGAGCAGGCCATTGCAGTAGTCTAACCTACTGGAGACAAATGCATGGATAAGAATCTCCAAGTCTGCTTTAGACACTATGTTTTTGATCCTGGCAATGTTTTTTAGATGGTAAAAAGCTGCTGATGTTACTGATTTGATGTGGCTATTAAAATTTAAGTCTGAGTCCAGTATTACCCCTAGATTTCTGACCTTGTTTGAAGGTTTTAGGGAGAGAGACTGTAGGTGACAGATGACGCTCTCTCTTTGTTTCTGGGGACCAAAGACAATCATTTCAGTTTTGTCTGCGTTTAGCTGAAGGAAGTTGTTTTGCATCCACTCACTGATCTGTTGGATACAGTGAAGGAGTGAGTCCACTGGTCCATGTTCTCCTGCAGTCAGTGAGACATAGATCTGAGTGTCGTCTGCATAGTTATGATAGGAAACTTTGTTTCTGCGTATTAACTGACCTAACGGCAGCATGTAGAGATTGAACAGAAGAGGTCCCAGGATCGACCCCTGTGGGACTCCACAGGTCAGGGCCATATGATCTGAGACACAGTTTCCAATCTCCACAAAGTACTTCCTGTCTTCAAGGTAAGACCTAAACCAACTTAGGGCGGTGCCAGTGACGCCAACCCAGTCCTCTAGTCTCTGTAAGAGGATCTCATGGTCGACGGTGTCAAAGGCAGCACTTAGATTCTAACAAGATTAAGATTGAGACTTTGCCTGCGTCAGTGTTCAGCCGGATATCGTTTGTAACCTTAACGAGAGCAGTCTCAGTGCTGTGGTGGGGTCTAAAGCCGGACTGAAACATATCAAATGAGTTGTTGATTATAAGAAATCTAGTAAGCTGTAGGTAGACAACTTTCTCAAGGA
This sequence comes from Knipowitschia caucasica, assembly GCA_964034765.1. Lineage (NCBI taxonomy): Eukaryota > Metazoa > Chordata > Actinopteri > Gobiiformes > Gobiidae > Knipowitschia > Knipowitschia caucasica. Next base: position 4,918,327 of record OZ035835.1, on the reverse strand, counting down.
CTTTCCCCATAAATGGCAGATTTGAGATGGGACGATAGTTGTTAAGTACAGTGGCATCCAGACTGCTCTTTTTTAGCAGGGGCCTGATGACTGCAGTTTTCAGGGCCTTTGGGAATATTCCAGAATGAAGGGACATGTTTACTATCTGTGTGAGTGAAGGTAACAGACTGCTCAGAACAGACTTCAGAAATCTAGTGGGTAGTACATCCAGGCTGCATGTGGAGGAGCTCAAACTGGAGATTATCTCTTGGACAGTTTTATCATTTACAGGTGCAAAGTGAGTTAGCTCAGAGAGCCTTTCTGGCTGTTGGATGGGTTATCTGTGGATTGGAGACAATGGCGCTTTTGATGCCTTGAACCTTGTCATTGAAAAAATTAGCAAACTCATTGCATTTACGTTTGGAAGTAAGCTCTAATGGCATTTGAACAGGGGGGTTTGTTAATCTATTAACTGTTGAGAACAGAACACGCAGATTGTTGCTGCAGCCTTCAATCATTTCAGAAAAATACCTTTCTCTCGTACTACGTAGCACCCGGTTAAACTCGCACAACTTATCTTTGAAGATCTCGTAATCTACCTGGAGGTTGGACTTCCGCCACTTCCGCTCGGCCCTCCGGCACTTTCTCTTTTGTGCCCTGACCGAGTCTGCTTTAGCCCACGGCGCCTTCTGCTTATTTTTCACTATTTTAACCTTCACAGGGGCAACGGTATCCAGAACATTCAAAACACTAGAGGTGACAGAGTTAAACAGTTCATCTACAGTAGAATACGATGCATTCTCAAAGTTTATCATTTCCATAAATAGTTCACTCGTATTTTCATTTATGCGCCTTCTTCGAACAGTTGCAGAGTCCACTGGTGGTTTGTTAGTGAAACACATGTCAAAAAAAACACAGAAATGATCCGAAAGAGCAACATCGACCACGTTTACATTTGAAATAATCACCCCCTTTGTAACTAACAGATCTAGAGTGTGCCCTCTGCTGTGGGTGGGGCCACTTACGTGCTGAGTGAGATCAAAGGATTCAAGTACAGAACTCAGCTCATTTGCATTTCTGTCATCAACATTATCCACATGAATATTAAAATCACCTGTAATAACCAAACTATCAAAATCTGTGCATACAACTGAAAGCAACTCGGTAAAATGATCAATAAAACTGTGACATGACTGCGGTGGCTTGTATAGGACAACGAAGAGTATTGGAGGAGATTGTTTTTGTTGTATTTTAAAAGACACATATTCAAATGACGAAAACTTCCCAAGAGACATTCTATGGGAGACAAAGTGGTCTCTAAAAATGGCAGCTAAGCCTCCTCCTTTTTTGTTTTCCCGTATTTCAGATTCAAACTTGAAATTTGGTGGTGATGCTTCTATTAAAACTGCATTTTCTGAATTTTGGTCAAGCCAAGTTTCAGCCATGAACATAAGATCAAGATTATGAGAAGAAATAAAATTATTGATTAAAAAAGACTTGTTACAAAGAGATCTGACATTAAGCGTAGCAAGTTTCAAAGTTTCAGTATCAGCGGTTGCGGTCGGCTGATTCTTACACGGAACAAGAATTAGATTTTCCAGATTAGACTGATTAACTCCAGATGTTTTTCTGTAATGTATTCTTTGTGTTATCACTAAGGGAATGGCACAGGTGGCTTCATGACAGGGCCCCAGCCGGGTCTCTCCTCTAACTAGACTGCCAGTGGCTGCGAAGCAGAGACCCTGTGCATCCTAGTGTTTAGAGAAAAGAGGGGAAGGGGAAGGCAGGGGAGGAGGATGGAGAGGTGGGTGGCTTTTTGGTGTTGACGAGGGGGGCGGGGCGGGGAGGTGGAGGGGTTTTTGGTGATGGGTTAGGGGCGGGGTGGGCTGAGGCAGAGGTTTTGGGTGTTGAACGAGGGGGAAGTGGGGGTGGAATGGTCATGAGGTTTGGGGAGGGACTGGCTGAGGTGGTTTTTGTAGGTGAATTGAAAACCCTAGGTGGTTTTGGAGGTACATATGGGGAGTGGTTTAGAATGTTGGACAGGACTCTAGATCGAGCTAATATGGGTGTGAGAGGAATAGTCTTCATCGCCGATTTTATTAGCCCTGCAGAGTGTTCAGGTAGGTCTAACAGTGAAGGCGGGGATGAAAAACAAAGGGAGGTGTCCCCATTCTCTCTTGATGGAGTGGACGTGGCAGGGGGGACCCAAGACAGGTCCTTGGGAGGTGGCGAGGGAGTCTTTAATGGAGGGGCAGGTGGTTGAGGAAACCCCAGCACAGGCCTGTCTGCTGTAGGCTGGGGTGAGGATTGGGGCTTCAGAGGCGCTGTAGGTGAAGAAGGCGTGGCTGCTTTGGAGCAGGCTGGGGATGAGGATGGTGGTGGTGGTCGTGCTGCTGGTGCTGCTACTGGTGATGATGCAGCTGCTGCTGGTGATGATGCAGCTGCTGCTGGTGATGATGCAGCTGCTACTGGTGATGATGCAGCTGCTGCTGGTGATGATGCAGCTGCTGCTGGTAATGATGCAGCTGCTGCTGGTGATGATGCAGCTGCTGCTGGTGATGATGCAGCTGCTGCTGGTGATGATGCAGCTGCTTCTGATGACAGTGGAGGTGTTGAGATCCTTCGAGGTGGTTGTGGTGTTGAGATCCTTTGAGGTGGTGGTGGTGTTGAGATCCTTCGAGGTGGTGGTGGTGTTGAGATCCTTCGAGGTGGTGGAGGTGCAGAGACTTTTGGAGTCGGCTTCCTCCCTTTCGATGGCTGCACGCGCTGCGCAGGCTGAGATCTCAGGGCAAAAGAAAGGTTATCCATCAGCACTTTTACTCCGTAAGTGTTCAGATGTGGCCCTTTCCCTTCAAAAAGCTCATGCCTATTCCAGAACAGATTAAAATTCTCAATGAAGGCAAGTCCTCTGCGTGAACATTCGTTGAGTAGGAAAGTATTTAGCTGATACAGACGACTGAATTTCATTTGCTTCCCGTCCACATTTGGTAGTGGGCCACTGATAACGATTTTTGTGTCCATTTTAGCAAGGTCGTCCAATAATAGAGAGTAATCCCGTTTCAACTTTTCACTTGTGTTGTCATAGACGTCTACTGCCCCCACGTGGATCAACAATCTTTTTACCCCGCCGGTCTCAGACAGAAGCCTCGGAGCCAACCGCCTTATCTCATCCACTTTGGCAGAGTGTACTGAGTGAACCTTGAGATTACGCATATTTACATTTCTTATCGCCGAATCCCCGATAAAGAGCGACTCAGCTGCATTTGACCTTGACTGAGACTGAGACTGGGACTGAGAGACTACTGCTGATTCATCTTCCAAAAGTGGTGAAAAGCGGTTTCTTGTAATTAAAGATTTTTGCTGTGGCATTATGACACTCTTGTTATCATTAGCTTTGCCTTGTTTGGGCTTGGCACCATATGTGTTCCAACAATTGTCTCTGTTGATTTTGGGAAATGAAATAGCGTCATCATAACTTACGTTTTGTCCATGTGGTCCATTTCCTTTCACTGGTATTGTTGTGTTCAGCCCCAATTCTGATTCAAGCACAAACATTCGGTCTTGAAGAAGTTTTAGCTCCTGTTTGAGTGAAAAACAGCCGTCGCAAAGTTTTGTTCTATTTTCCCGTCCTCCCGACATGCTGTAAGTTAGGTAAATTCCACCAGTCTTGTGTTGAAGTTTGTAAAAAGGAGTAATCCGTGTTTTGTGGAATAAAAATGTAAGCAAAAATGATTAAAGGAGATAAAAAAGCAGCAAGCGAGGAGCAGCAAGAGAATGCGACTGCTCTGTCCAGAGCAGGAAGTAGACATATCTGCTACTGCTGCTACTACTACTACTACTACTGCTGCTACTGCTACTACTACTGCTACTGCTGCTACTACTGCTACTACTACTACTACTGCTGCTACTGCTACTGTTACTGCTGCTACTGCTGCTATTACTGCTGCTACTGCTGCTATTACTGCTGCTACTACTACTACTACTACTGCTACTGCTGATACTGCTGCTGCTGCTGCTACTACTGCTACTGCTGCTACTGCTGCTATTACTGCTGCTACTGCTGCTACTGCTGCTACTACTGCTGCTACTACTACTGCGGCTACTGCTATTACTACTACTGCTGCTACTGCTACTACTACTGCTACTGCTACTACTACTGCTACTGCTGCTACTGCTACTACTACTGCGGCTACTGCTACTGCTGCTGCTACTACTACTACTACTACTGCTGCTGCTACTGCTACTACTACTGCTACTGCTGCTACTGCTACTACTACTGCGGCTACTGCTACTGCTGCTGCTACTACTACTACTACTACTGCTGCTACTGCTACTACTACTGCTACTGCTGCTACTACTGCTACTACTACTACTACTGCTGCTACTGCTACTGTTACTGCTGCTGCTGCTACTGCTACTGCGGCTACTGCTACTGCTGCTACTACTACTGCTACTAGTGCTATTACTACTACTGCTGCTACTATTACTACTACTACTACTGCTACTGCTGCTACTCAGATTCAGATTCATTTATTTCCTATAATATTTCCTATAATCCTTTACCACGGAAAAATGCAACATCTTTCTTACTTTTTTCAAATCCAAAATCGACAACATCCACCAGCAGCTCACCAAAACCCCCGCTCCTGTCATACCTGACCCCTCTCCCCGAACTGTAAGCCCCCTCTCCCACCTCTCACCTATCTCAGAACCAGATCTCCAAAAGTTATTTACAAATATTAAATTCTCCACTTGCCCCCTGGACCCCATCCCTTCGTCTTTCGTCAAATCATGCCTCCCGTCTCTCAGCCCCCTCATTTTAGAAATAATCAACTCCTCTCTCACCTCTGGTACCGTGCCCCCCGCCTTCAAGATGGCAACCATCACACCCATCCTCAAAAAACCAAACCTGGATCCTGACGACCCCAACAACTTTCGCCCCATCTCCAACCTTCCCTTTCTGTCTAAAATCCTCGAACGATCTGTCGCTGCTCAACTCAACAACCATCTCAACTCCAACTCCCTCTTTGACAAATTTCAATCCGGTTTCCGTTCCCAACACAGCACTGAAACAGCACTGCTCAAAGTCATCAACGACCTCCTCCTCACCTCAGATTCTGGCTCCCTCTCCATCCTGCTACTCCTTGACCTCTCCGCCGCCTTCGACACTATTGACCACTCCATCCTCCTCCACCGTCTCCAGTTCACCACTGGCATTACCGGCTCTGCACTCTCCTGGTTCTCATCCTACCTCTCCAACAGATCTCACTACATCGCCATCAACAACTGCTCATCCCGCTGCATCCCGGTCACCCACGGAGTACCTCAAGGCTCGGTCCTTGGTCCCCTCCTTTTCATTCTTTACATGCTCCCCCTTGGCCACATCATCCACCAGCACGGTTTCAATTTCCACAGCTATGCAGACGACACTCAACTTTACCTCTCAGCCAAATCCATAACCCCTGCCACCATCTCCTCCATCACAAATTGCATATCCGCAATAAAATCCTGGATGTCCACCAATTTCCTCCAACTCAACTGCAAAAAATCAGAAATTATTATTATCGGCCCCAAGTCCCTCCTTTCCAATACCCAGCATTTCATACTCTCCATCGACAGCCACACCATCTCACCCTCTGCTCAGATCAGAAACCTCGGAATCATCCTTGATCCCACCCTTTCCTTCAAGCCCCACATCCGCAACATCACCAAAACTGCCTTCTTTCATCTTAAAAGCATTGCCCGTCTTCGCCCATATCTTTCCTCCACCGCTGCTGAAACCCTGATCCATGCATTCATATCCTCCAGACTCGATTTCTGCAATAGTCTCTTATATGGCCTTCCTTCATCTGATCTCCAAAAACTACAATATGTCCAAAACTCCGCCGCCCGCCTCCTCACTCAGACCCGCTCCAGAGAGCACATCACCCCTGTCCTTCAAAAACTCCACTGGCTCCCTGTTAAACAGCGCATCCATTTCAAAATCCTCCTCATCACCTACAAAGCCCTCCATAACCTCGCTCCTCCTTACCTCACTGAACTTCTACAGCCCTACAGTCCCTCCCGCCGACTCCGATCTGCAGACTCACATCTCCTCACTCCCTCTGTCAAATCTAAGCACCGAACCTTGGGGGACCGAGCTTTCGCCATCTCTGCTCCCACTCTCTGGAACTCCCTCCCCCTCCATCTCAGAAACTCGGACTCTCTAAACTCCTTCAAAAAACAGCTCAAAACTCACCTTTTCCTCCGAGCATTTGACTCTTAGTTTAAACTCTCTACCCTTCTTCCTCACTCTTAGATTTTTAGTTTGTGTGTCTGTCTAAACGTGTGTGTTTGTGTCATGAACTTGTGAAGCGTCTTTGAGTCCTTGAAAAGCGCTATATAAAACTGATGTATTATTATTATTATTATTATTATTTGCCATTTGCAGTAAAACCACATTGGAAAAACTGTGCAAGACTACCCCAGTGTGCACCAGACAACACACACCAGAGCTCTTGCCACGGCGCAATCTTTACGGCGCCATGCGACAAACAGTAGAATAAACAGCAGAGAGCAGTAACATACACACATATTTCAAACAAACATGGAAGAGACACGGTACATGTGGAAAACATGCGGATCTTTTTAATGGGAAGTCATCACTCTGGCCCGCCTCGTCCAATATAGCGCGTCAGAGGGGAGTGTGGGTGGGGGAGGTGGAGGGGAAGACCACCGTAGACTGAAAAGAGAGGGAGGCAGACATGTAGAAGGGGGGGGGGGACTGTAACTGGTGTTCTGGGTTGTGAGTCTGAGTTAGATAGAGTCCAGTGTCGGCCTTGAGTAGCCGGTAGCAGTGGTGGTGGAATGTGAAGGACAAAGATAGCGCAGGTGCAAACATTGGAGACAAAACAACACATGCCCTTGTGGGAAATTTGTATAAGCACTTTAGCTGATCAGTGAAAGGCAGTGTAAACTAAAGCCAATATGTCCAAATTATACTGGAACTGGACCCTCCGTTCACCGTTATCCGGAGTTGACCACGTCAGTACGAGGTTCCACCGTGAGGCCCAAGTCCTTCAACAATCCTTCCAAGCGTTTAAGTCCATCCAAAGATCTCACTCCCAGGTCGTAAGGGAATGTTCGATCCGACTCACCCCCCGTTGTGTCCCCACTGTGCCCTCGACCACGACTCTGACCAACTCGCGGAAACTCTCCTTGTTTTCCGCGGACAGCCGCTCGTAAATCTTCTGAGTGGACAGCCCTCCAACTTTGCGGTACATAAAGCCAACTCCAAATCCAATCAGGAGGAACCCTGCTACCATAAATCCAAAAATGTATATATCCTCAATGTCCTCGATGGAAAGTCCCGACAGACAAACGGGGTGCCACTTTTGCCAGTTGTCAAAAACGTACCCAGCAGCCGCCGTACCATTCGGGCAAACGGCATCTCCAGAACCGCCTTTACGTGATGGAAAAATACTATCAATTGCGTTGAGGGACCAGTTGATTAATTCCATCAAACACTGCTGCTACTGCTGCTATTACTGCTGCTACTGCTGCTGCTATTACTGCTGCTACTGCTGCTACTGCTACTGCTGTTACTGCTATTACTGCTACTGCTGCTGCTGCTACTGCTATTACTGCTTCTACTGCTACTACTGCTGCTACTGCTGCTACTGCGGCTATTACTGCTTCTACTGCTGCTACTGCTGCTGCTATTACTGCTTCTACTGCTGCTACTGCTGTTTCTACTGCTGCTACTGCTGCTATTACTGCTTCTACTGCTGCTACTGCTGCTATTACTGCTTCTACTGCTGCTACTGCTGCTATTACTGCTGCTACTGCTGCTACTGCTGCTGATATTACTGCTTCTACTGCTGCTACTGCTGCTATTACTGCTGCTACTGCTGCTACTGCTGCTATTACTGCTTCTACTGCTGCTATTACTGCTTCTACTGCTGCTGCTGCTGCTACTCCTACTACTACTGCTTACCACTACTGCTGCTATTACTGCTACTACTGCTTCTACTGCTGCTACTGCTGCTACTACTGCTGCTACTGCTGCTATTGCTGCTGCTGCTACTGCTTCTACTGCTGCTACTACTGCTGCTACTGCTGCTATTACTGCTGCTATTGCTGCTGCTACTGCTACTGCTACTACTACTGCTGCTACTGCTACTACTACTGCGGCTACTACTACTGCTACTACTGCTACTGCTGCTGCTACTACTATCACTACTGCTACTACTACTGCTACTGCTACTACTGCTACTACTGCTGCTACTGCTACTGCTACTGCTGCTATTGCTGCTGCTGCTACTGCTACTACTGCTGCTACTACTGCTGCTACTGCTGCTATGACTACTGCTACTGCTGCTACTGCTACTGCTACTACTACTGCTGCTACTG
>OZ035835.1:4809957-4907457 GCA_964034765.1 Knipowitschia caucasica | reverse complement strand
TACCCAAGGCAAAATAAATAAAATAATCACAGTACAAGCCTTCAGGTGTAGCAGTGAAACTATACTGTTTTAATCTGGATTTGAACATTGTCAGAGAAGAAGCCAGTCTCAAACACTGCCTCCACATGTTTAGTCCTGACTCCAGGGACCAGCAGGAGGCCAGTCCCTGTGCTCCTCAGAGTCCCAGCAGGAGGCCAGTCCCTGTGCTCCTCAGAGTCCCAGCAGGAGGCCAGTCCCTGTGCTCCTCAGAGTCCCAGCAGGAGGCCAGTCCCTGTGCTCCTCAGCGTCCCAGCAGGAGGCCAGTCCCTGTGCTCCTCAGAGTCCCAGCAGGAGGCCAGTCCCTGTGCTCCTCAGAGTATGGCCATGGAGAGACTTGTAACAGACAGAGCTGCTTAAAGTCTATTCTCTAACCACTCATTAGAATAGGCAAAATTACTTGTTCTGAATGAAAAAACAAAAAAATACTTAAAGTGATAGTCTGGAACTCTAAATGAATTACACATTTTAAGAATTGTATTGCCCTCCTGGCCTTAAATGTCGATATAAATAAGTCATTTTATGAATTCTAATATTACAGGTAAGTCCCGCCTTCCCTGCTCTTAGCTATAGTTCAGAATCCACGGTGCCGTCCACGTTAACCAATCACGTGATGCCAAGGGCTGTCAATCATCAGCGCTGATGCTCGTAGCTGCTCATGCTCAGTTGATTGTTTTCGCGGAACCTCTGAATCAAGCCTCTATTAGGCTCTGAACCTACATGAAAACTGAACTTCTCAAATATAAAATCAACCTAAATTCATCAGATCCTCTTTGAATGTGTCCTAAAATGTTCTACTAATGTTAATAGTTACTTCCGGGTTTAATGCCATCGCTTTTTTCTGCATTAAACTGTCTTTTTGTCATGAAAACGTTAACAGATCATTCTGAAAACCTCCGTGCATGTGTATTAATAATGTATATGTATAATGTGTTTAAATGTGTTGATTGATTGTTATGGAAAAGTAGGTATAGACCAATCAGAAAGGAACGGGGAGGTGTGAAGGTTTTTTGTCTTTTTATTATCAACACTTTTTTTTTTTGCATTTGAATTATATAAACGTATTCAGTGTAAATCAATTCAATGTTTTAAAATTCAGTGTCCAAAAATTCATTGCATTTTTGTTTCGCTGGTTGAAATGTCATGCTTGATTTCTGGGTAAATCAAGGCAGAAGCAATCGATCAGCCAATCCTCCATAGGCCAGAACACGACTTTGGCTTTGTCCGAATGTCCACCACACTCTACCCCAGTCACTCCCTCACTAGTGCGGGACTGTAGTGAGTGAGAGACTGAGTAAAAGCTTGGGTTGGGTTTTTTTTTTCAAATCATGTACCTCTCTCTCTTTTTCTGACAAACTCCAGACTATCACTTTAATGTGACATGGGGAGCTGCTTCTACAAAACTTAGAATGAAGAAATACAAACCTGCATGGGGAAATATGTGACACAGGGCAGTAAAAGTCAAACTATATTCAAACACCATGATCGCTCCATCGAGACAAACAAAATAAAACCACAGAATTATTCAGGATTCTAAAAGTTTACTGCATTTTCCATCAAAGGTTCACATCTGATGGAGGTGTGTCTGTGTCTTTAAACGCAGCTGGGACTTAGCCAAAGCCATGTCTGCCGTTTGAAAACACTTCTTCTTCTTCTTCTGAGGCTTTCAACTCCGTCTCTTTCTTTCACGTGTCTCCACTTCCCTGCGGCGGCTGGCGACACAGACGCACCGCCGTCAGATCACACTTGGCCTTTTGGCTCTTAACGAGAAATCAAACGCCGCCATTTTGAATTATTCATCAGTGCTGCGGATATGAGAAAACCACAGACTAAACCGTTTATCATTTACCGGTATTTTTAAAGCAGGCAAATGGAATTATGTTTTAAAATCCTAGTGAGTTTCTTGCTTCAAAACATGACAGCTTTATCTCTGTAATTTTAAAATCAAGTCAAAGTGAGAAAGAGAAGAGCATCGATCTTCAGCCAATCAGCTTCTTAGCCCAAAACGACATGTATAGCAAAGTAGAACATTATATACTGTAGATTTGTATTTATTCATTCGTTTTTACAATGTCGAGCAAAAGATAGATGGCTTTGGCTCAGTCCCAGCTGCGTTTAAAGACACAGACACACCTCCATCAGATGTGAACCTTTGATGGAAAATGCAGTGAACTTTTAGAATCCTGAATAATTCTGTGGTTTTATTTTGTTTGTCTCGATGGAGCGATCATGGTGTTTGAATATAGTTTGACTTTTACTGCCCTGTGTCACATATTTCCCCATGCAGGTTTGTATTTCTTCATTCTAGGTTTTGTAGAAGCAGCTCCCCATGTCACATTAAAGTGATAGTCTGGAGTTTGTCAGAAAAAGAGAGAGAGAGGTACATGATTTGAAAAAACAAAACAACCCAAGCTTTTACTCAGTCTCTCACTCACTACAGTCCCGCACTAGTGAGGGAGTGACTGGGGTAGAGTGTGGTGGACATTCGGACAAAGCCAAAGTCGTGTTCTGGCCTATGGAGGATTGGCTGATCGATTGCTTCTGCCTTGATTTACCCTCGTAAAGGCGGTTCTGGAGATGCCGTTTGCCCGGATGGTACGGCGGCTGCTGGGTACGTTTTTGACAACTGGCAAAAGTGGCACCCCGTTTGTCTGTCGGGACTGTCCATCGAGGACATTGAGGATATATACATTTTTGGATTTATGGTAGCAGGGTTCCTCCTGATTGGATTTGGAGTTGGCTTTATCTACCGCAAAGTTGGAGGGCTGTCCACTCAGAAGATTTACGAGCGGCTGTCCGCGGAAAAGAGTTTCCGCGAGTTGGTCAGAGTCGTGGTCGAGGGCACAGTGGGGACACAACGGGGGGTGAGCCGGATTGAACATTCCCTTAATGACCTGGGAGTGAGATCTTTGGATGGACTTAAACGCGTGGAAGGATTGATTGAAGGACTTGGGCCTCACGGTGGAACCTCGTACTGACGTGGTCAACTCCGGATAACGGTGAACGGAGGGTCCAGTTCCAGTATAATTTGGACATATTGGCTTTAGTTTACACTGCCTTTCATTGATCAGCTAAAGTGCTTATACAAATTTCCCACAAGGGCATGTGTTGTTTTGTCTCCAATGTTTGCACCTGCGCTATCTTTGTCCTCCACATTCCACCACCACTGCTACACCGGCCACTCAAGGCCGACACTGGACTCTATCTAACTCAGACTCACAACCCAGAACACCAGTTACAGTCCCCCCTCCTTCTACATGTCTGCCTCTCTCTCTTTTCAGTCTACGGTGGTCTTCCCCTCCACCTCCCCCACCCACACTCCCCTCTGACGCGCTATATTGGACGAGGCGGGCCAGAGTGATGACTTCCCATTAAAAAGATCCGCATGTTTTCCACATGTACCGTGTCTCTCCCATGTTTGTTGAAATATGTGTCTGTTTTGCTCTCTGCTGTTGAATAACTGTCATAAGGAGCGCGGAAAATTAGAGTACGCGGCCGGCCTTGATGTTTATTCATCGAACTGAATTTTTCCATCTGTGTGAGATAATAAAGGATTGATTGATTGATTGATTGATTGAAATCAACCACGACATTTCAACCAAAAAAATTCAATGAATTTTTGGACACTTAATTTTAAAACACTGAATTTATTTACACCGAATACTTTTTAGTTTAAGTTTATATAATATATATATTTTTTTAAAGTAACTATAAATACAAACATACTGTGACAGAAAAAAATCACAAATAAAATATAATAATAAACTATATACAAATGGCTGAGTCCAAACTAACCGGTACAATGTGTTAATCTTACTTCAGCAGCTATAAAATAAATGTATGAACCAAAAATGTGTGTGCCTCATAATTCTTTAATACCATGTAGTTTATAAATATACACAGGATAATCTCAGATAGGCTCAAAACCTTTTCAAGAAGAATGATGCCTATAAAATAGTTACATAAAAAGTTATATAAAAGTTTCATTTAGGACGTGTCGTGTTGAAACTTTGTGAATGAAGAATGACCAGGACAGAGACTATTTAGTGGTTAATGTTGGAGATTTAATTATAGATTACAGATTTACACCTGTGTGTGCGTCTGTGTGTGTGTGTTTGTGTGCCTGTGTGTATGTGTTTCTGTGTGTGTGTCTGTGTGTATGTGTTTCTGTGTGTGTGTGCGTCTATGTGTATGTGTGTGCGTCTATGTGTATGTGTGCGCGTCTATGTGTATGTGTGCCTGTGTGTGCGTCTGTGTGTATGTGTGCCTGTGTGTGCGTCTGTGTGTATGTGTTTCTGTGTGTGTGTCTGTGTGTATGTGTTTCTGTGTGTGTGTCTGTGTGTATGTGTTTCTGTGTGTGTGTGCGTCTATGTGTATGTGTGCGTCGTCTGTGTGTATGTGTTTCTGTGTGTGTGTGTGCCTGTGTGTTTGTGTGCCTGTGTGTGCGTCTGTGTGTATGTGTTTCTGTGTGTGTGTCTGTGTGTATGTGTTTCTGTGTGTGTGTCTGTGTGTATGTGTTTCTGTGTGTGTGTGCGTCTGCCTGTGTGTGCGTCTGTGTGTATGTGTTTCTGTGTGTGTGTCTGTGTGTATGTGTTTCTGTGTGTGTGTCTGTGTGTATGTGTTTCTGTGTGTGTGTGCGTCTATGTGTATGTGTGCGCGTCTATGTGTATGTGTGCCTGTGTGTGTGTCTGTGTGTATGTGTTTCTGTGTGTGTGTCTGTGTGTATGTGTTTCTGTGTGTGTGTGCGTCTATGTGTATGTGTGCGCGTCTATGTGTATGTGTGCCTGTGTGTGCGTCTGTGTTTATGTGTACCTGTGTGTGCGACTGTGTGTGTCTGTGTGTGTCACCAGCTCCTCATGATTTTAAAGATCATTTTAAAAAGTTGTAATATCACTTGGATATTCCCGATGGCAGCAGGAGACAGAGGCTTCCAGACAGAAGGGGCGGAGCTACATGTTTCTTGATATTAGCATGGATGGAGCTAAAAACAGCTCCAGGTCCATGACTGATGATGTAACAATGTTTTAACTTGTCTCCAAACCAAGCCATACTATATATAACATAACACTAGGATTCTGTTTGACAAAAGCAGAGTGAGAGGTGTCTGTTCATCCGCCATCTTTGCCTTTCGTCCAATCACCACCGACATTTCTGTTTCCCAAAGCTGAACTCGGAAGTTGCTGCAAAGTGAAAGCAAAAATCCCTTCGTCGCCACATCTCGATATTTAATTTAATTTTTTGAAACCTTGAAAAATCGAACGTGGAGCAGACAAGTCTCAGATCGAAAGCTTTCATTCAATAATTTAAAACTCTGCCATGGAATTTATTTTGGAGAAACAGAAGAAATCCCAGATGCTTTTGACAAGAAACCAAATCTTGAAGCTGGGACTGACCAGAGAAAGAGAGACCAGAGGGAGAGACCTCTCTACAGCCTGGCTTGTAGTCTCTTACTGTACATTGAGCCTGTGGCAACATTATTTTTACATCACACTGGATCAAAGCAGAAGTTCAACTTTGGTCACTTTTAAAACAGTAGGAAGTGATGTAAGAGTGGATTAAGAGTATTAACCAATCACCTCCCACTTCCTCTACTTCCCGCTCCTACAGCTCAGCAATACCATCAGCAATACCATCAGCAATCCAGTAAGGGCAGGCTCCTTTTGTGGGACCGGCACCTGCCACAGCTGATCAATGGCATGTACACAACAGCATGTGGACAATAAATGGCGTGTAAAACGGCATGTGGGCAACAAGTGGCGTTTAAAACGGCATGTGGGCAACAAGTGGCGTTTAAAACGGCATGTAGGCAACAAGTGGCGTTTAAAATGGCATGTGGACAACAAGTGGCGTTTACAATGGCATATGGGGAATAAATGGCGTTTAAAACGAAATGTGGACAATAAATGGTGTGTAAAGCGGCATGTGGGCAATAAATGCCGTGTAAAACGGCATATGGGGAATAAATGGCGTTTAAAACGGCATGTGGGGAATAAATGGCGTTTAAAACGGCATGTGGGGAATAAATGGTGTGTAAAGCGGCATGTGCACAATAAATGGCGTTTAAAACGGCATGTGGGGAATAAATGGCGTTTAAAACGGCATGTGGACAATAAATACAGTTGAAAGCAGCTTGTACAAAACACAACAACCAGCATTAATAAAGTTAGTTGTCTAATAGCTCCGATGGAAGAGCACAGGTCTGGGGTCCCAATGGTTGCTAGTTCAAATCCCCAGTGACTACCATTGACATTTGCTGATGTTGGGTCCTTGAGCATAATACTTCATGGAGAATGTCAGAAGTGCCATAAGTTGTTTGAAATATTTTATTTGGGTAATATTATAATATATGTTCTTGCATAAATTTGTTCAAAGACCTAATTTCATGTATGATATATGGTTTAAATATTACCAAGTGTAATAACTTGTGGCGCACCTGGTTTACAACTGTTTATTCAAATTCATACATATAAAATTTGTATTTAATCTGACAAAAAAAAAAAAAGTCAAGTCCTGGATTTGAACTGGGGCTCTTCTGCATGAGAGGCAGTTGTAAACCAGGTACACCACACCTTAATAAACTATGGTTATATTTAAACCATATATTATACATAAAATTAGGTCTTTGAACAAATGTGTGCGAAAACATATATTATAATATTACCCAAATAACATTTTTCAAACTTCTGACATTCTCCATGAAGTGTTATGCCCAAGGACCTAACATCAACAAATGTCAATGGAATGGTCACTGGGGATTTGAACTAGCAACCATTGAGACCCCAGACCTGTGCTCTTCCATCGAAGCCACCGGACAACTAGCTTTTCTAATGCTGGTTGTTGTGTTTTGTACAGGCTGCTTTCAACTGTATTTGCTGTCCACATGCGATTTTAAACGCCATTTGTTATCTACACGCCGTTTTAAACGCCATTTATTCCCCACATGCCGTTTTAAACGCCATTTATTCCCCACATGCCGTTTTAAACGGCATTTATTGTCCACATGCTGCTTTACACGCCATTTATTCCCCACATGCCGTTTTGAACGCCATTTATGGCCCACATGCCGTTTTACACGCCATTTATTGCCCACATGCCGTTTTACACGCCATTTATTGTCTACGTGCCGTTTTAAATGCCATTTATTCCCCACATGCCGTTTTAAACGCCATTTATTTCCCACATGCCGTTTTACACGCCATTTATTCCCTCCATGCCGTTTTACACGCCATTTATTGTTCACATGCCGTTTTAAACGCCATTTATTCCCCATATGCCGTTTTACACGCCATTTTTGTCTACATGCCGTTTTAAACGCCATTTATTCCCCACATGCCGTTTTAAACGCCATGTATTGCCCCCATAACGTTTACATGCCATTTGTTGTGTACATGCCGTTTTACCCGCCATTTGTTTTGTACATGCCACTGATCAGCTGTGGCAGGTGCCGGTGCCACAAAAGGAAGCCAGCCCTTTCTCCAGCAATACCATCATCAATACCATCAAAAATACCATCAGCAATATCGTCAGTAAAACCATCAGTAATACCATCAGAAACACCATCAGCAATACCATCAGCAATACCATCAGAAACACCATCAGAAACACCATCAGCAATACCATCAGCAATACCATCAGCAATGCCATCAGCAATACCATCAGAAACACCATCAGAAACACCATCAGCAATACCATCAGTAATACCATCAGACATATTACCAGAAATACTATCAGCAATACCATCAGCGATAACATCAGACATATTATAAGAAATACCATCAGCAATACCATCAGCTCTAATCAAGTCCTGAAATGTAAATGGAGAGACTTACCAGAAAGCGATGTCCATTGAGCTGGTTCCTGTTGACAGTCACTGCACACTCGTACATTTTCATCTGAGGAAAGAAAGACATGGTTTTTACATTATTTACTGACGCTGGTTCAGTCGTGATCCCAAAGTGTCTGTGTAATTTATTTTATTTTATTTAGAGAAAGCCCAGTGAGATGCAGCATTTCCAGAGGGTCCCATGAACAGAAAACAAAAACACCGGCTATTTATCATTTTTAAAGGTAATTTCCTGGACTATCCTACTAATCTAAAGCAAAATATCATTTGTCACAAAAAACAGCTTTTCTTTCACGCTCCTTGTGTTAAAAAAAGATCTTGGTAAATATTATTTTCAATACAAAGCTCCAAACGACTGGAATCTCCTTCACCTTTTCTGCTTTTTAAACCTGTTTGTGACTGATACTGAACTTTCTTTGAAACCCTACCATCCTTTAATATTCACTGTCCCAGTTTGAGAAGGATGACCCCTGAGAGCTTTGTGTGTGTGTGTGTGTGACCCCTGAGAGCTCTGTGTGTGTGTGTGCTTGACCCCTGAGAGCTCTGTGTGTGTGTGTGCTTGACCCCTGAGAGCTCTGTGTGTGTGTGTGTGTGACCCCTGAGAGCTCTGTGTGCGTGACCCCTGAAAGCTCTGTGTGTGTGTGTGTGTGACCCCTGAGAGCTCTGTGTGTGTGTGACCCCTGAGAGCTCTGTGTGCGTGACCCCTGAAAGCTCTGTGTGTGTGTGTGTGTGTGTGTTTGTGTGTATGTATCTGTGTGTGTGTGTGTGTGTGTGTGTGTGTGACCCCTGAGAGCTCTGTGCACTTGTTTTCAACTCCTGGTGGGTTCCATAACCTGAGATTCCACTCACGTCATGGGGACTGGTTTTACGTGGTGGGGCCCGAACACCGGACTCCACTGGTCCAAGCTTAATAATCAATGGGTAATGCTTTTCTAACGGTCCTTATGCAGTCTCCGTAAAAATATGGAAAGGACCCATGGAGGTTTACTTTCCTGAAAAAAGTGTGTTATGTGTCGGAACCCTGGTGGTGGGTTGCGGAATATCAAGGAGGGGCACACTGGGGCAATTTCAGTCCAGCAGGCTGGAGCCAATCATGGAGCAGCACAACAGAGGAAATCAGGTGTCAGGCTAGAAACGGTGCAAGTGTGTGGTTCATTAGGCTGCAGCCAATCACAGAGCAGCACACTGAAGCGCACCCTTACAAACCACTGGTAAGTGCTGACTACAAGTCATGAATTCAAATTGTTATATAGAATTATTACAAATTATTTGTTGTTTGTGCAGCTTAGTCAAGAGTCCCTAATTGATGAAGTCGACTCGGATTCTGACGATTTAACTGTCAAGAAGAAACCTGTAAAAAAGTATGGAAAAAGAAAAATCAAAAAAACATTTCTTCACGACTCGGAAAGTGACGAACCAAAGGCAAATAAGATTGTTATCATGCAGCTGCAAAAGAAGAAAAATGGGGGGAGAGTTTACAGCAAGAGGCACTTCTGCCTCTACTGTTCAATGTCCTGCCACAAAATGTCCCGTCATTTGACTAGAAAACATGGAAATGAAAGTGACGTAGCCAGAGCATTGGCTCTACCTGTGAAATCTAAAGCACGTAAACTTCAGTTTGATTTGATCAGGAATAGTGGAAACCGTGAGCACAATTTTGAGGTTTTAAAGGCCGGCATTGGAACTTTAGTCCCAGCTAAACAGCCAAATTCCCCAGTTAAATCCAGTGAGTTTTTGCACTGTATAGACTGTGGGGCATTGCTTAAGCGAAAGTCGCTGTGGAGGCATGTGGCCAGGTGCCGGCTTTCACAGAAAGATGCCCAGGCTAAACCAGGTAGAAGTAGGGTCCAGTCCCTCTGCTCCCTAGCCCAGCCTGTACCGGAGGGCATCAGCAAAAAGCTGTGGTCTTTAATTTGGGCAATGCATCAGGATGAGGTCACGGGTGTTGTCAAAGCAGAAAAGGGGATTCTGAGACTCGGAGAGCACCTGTACTTAAAACACGGGCATGATAAGACTAAGCATGATTACATTAGGCAGAAAATGAGAGAAGTCGGTAGGTTAATTAACGAAGCAAAAACCGCAGGGAAACTGAAAACAATTAAGGATTTCTTTATTCCTTCCAACTTTAACCATGTGATTGATGCAGTCAGGTCTGTGGCTGGATATGATGAGGAAACAAATCAATACAAGACTCCATCCTTGGCCCTCAAACTCGGCCATAGCCTCAGAAAGCAGATATTCTTGAATGTGACTCAAAAATGGAGCATTGTGTTGATGAACTATTTATTAAAAACCTCCAACGAAGCCGGCTGCTTTTTGAGAAGAGGTGGGACGTCTGTGTTTCTTCTGCTGCCCTACAGACCCTCCGGCAAGCCAAGTGGAACACTCCGGACCTGCTCCCTCTGACTGAGGACGTTAGAGCCATGCATGCACATATTGAGGTATGTCGACCTGAATATTTGCAAACCCTAATAAGTGAGCCAACGTCTAAGCATTGGTCTAAACTGGCAGTTTTGACTCTTTGTGAGGTCATTATTTTCAATCGAAGAAGGGAAGGTGAGGTTTCAAAGATGCCACTGACAGCGTTTACCTTAAGAAGTAAGACTGGGATCCATTCTGACATTGCTCTGGGACTGTCCGAACTTGAGAAAAAGCTGTGTCAGCATTTTCAACGCATTGAAATTAAAGGGAAAAGAAGTCGGAAAGTGCCAGTTCTTTTGACTCCTGAAATGATTGCTTCGATGGAGGTGCTGGTGGAGAACAGAAGGGCCTGTTCCATCTCTGACCATAACCCATACTTCTTCTCCCGCCCGGGCGCAGACACCCACATCAGGGGATCAGACTCCCTACGGCAGGTAGCCAAAGAATGTGGTGCGGTGCATCCAGAGATGCTATCCTCAACCAAACTTAGAAAGCACATAGCTACTATGTCTACAGTTCTCAATATGAAAGAGAATGAAATGGACATACTAGCCAACTTCCTCGGCCATGACATTCGCATCCACAGACAATATTACAGACTACCAGAGGGGACACTGGAGCTGGCCAAAATCAGCAAAGTGTTCATGGCCATGGAGCAAGGAAGAGTGACGGAATTCAAAGGAAAGAGCCTCGACCAGATACAAATTGAGCCTGAAGGTAATTCTTGATATTATTAAAATATGTATAATTTTTTTCCCCTAAAGGCCACTTGTATTTTTATTTTCTGTGCTACAGGGAGAGCAGTAGAGATCCTCTCACAAACGGACGGGCTAAAAGAAACTTCAAGCGGAGAACCTTCAACCATTCATCCAGATGCACCCCATGGTAGTGGCAGTGCCCCTTCTGGTAAGTGTACCAGGTGGGGGATTACAGCCAGGCTGCTTGGTCCTAACCCTGGGAGTGTATATTGCTAATATATTTTTATTTCTCTCCCTAGAACGTTAGAGAAAGCCATGGTCTGCATCTGAGGTGAAGGCTGTGGAGAAGACCATGACGCCTTTCATACAGACTGGAAAGGTCCCTGGGAAGTCTCACTGCCTGGCCTGCATTAATGCCTCACCAGATGACCTTAGACATCGGACATGGAGTGGCATTAAATTCTATGTCAAAAATAGAATCACTGCAATTCGAAAAATCTAAAATAAAATTCCTTTAAAAGAGTTGTTTGTTTTCTATTGACTGTTTTGTATTACTTAAAGTAGTCCCAGTAAAAAAGATTATGTCTATGGGTCCCATTCTGAACGGCCCTGTCAAAGGGACCCACCAGGTAACAAAAATGTGTATGTGTGTGACCCCTGAGAGCTCTGTGTGTGTGTGTGTGTGTGACCCCTGAGAGCTCTGTGTGTGTGTGTGTGACCCCTGAGAGCTCTGTGTGTGTGCGTGTGACCCCTGAGAGCTCTGTGTGTGTGTGTGTGTGTCACCCCTGAGAGCTTTGTGTGTGTGTGTGAGTGAGGGTGGTCTTCTCTCTTTTTCTCTTTTCTGTCTGAGAAAGCCGATCTAAAGCCATGACAGAAGCCAACATTACATACTGTACATGCAGAAACTAGTGACAGAAACAACTGTTTTAGAGCCAGGACCGAGCAACATGGATTATTATTACAACGATATAATGTTGTGATTTTAAAATTACATGCCCCAGCTTTAAGTATTGTATAGACTCTACTTTACTTGACGTTACCTGGTGCATAAAGACTGCCACGTGTCCTTCGTCCCAGCCTTCAACTTCTTCCCTCGTCGGCAAGTTCATTGTAACAAGAATAAGTTTGTGTGAGTCCAAATCCAATGTCCGAAATTTGTAGAAATCCAAAGTAAAATCCCAAATAGTAAATGAAATTCAAGTTGAACAAATGCTAAAAATGTTCATCCCAAATTCTCAGAAGTTCAAGAATGAGATTTTAGGTCAAACTCCTGGGTTTTGTTTGAGATCAGAGCTAAAACTGGTCTTTCCAAAACCGGACTTTCTCCAGACTTTGCTCTTAAGCCGTGGACCACATCCCCAAACGTCGACCATGTTAGTTCATATCCTCCGCTCTATTTCAGTGTCAACATGTGTTCTCAATCATTTGCATAAAGCCACAGCGTTGGGACATGAGGGAAGCACCAACTTCCCCAAAACAAAGCAAAAAAAAATCCAAACTGAGGCTGGAGTTGATCTGCGATGTGGTGATTTAGATTTACCGTATTTTAGCATTTTTTTGTTGATTAAACCTTACAATGAGGCTGTTTACTTTATCATTTCATGTTGTAGAATCTATAATAATATCTTCTGTAGAAAACATATGGTGAAACAAGAGCGTAATGTAATGCTAGCAGTCTGCCATACCCCCATGCTACCACTAGAGGGAGCTGTATTGCGGGATACTTTCACCTGAGATATTTCCCAAACTATTTTACTGTATGGGTAAATTTTTTGTTTTAAAAGGCAGAAAAGGGTGTGAAGAAGTGTGATGTCATAGTGTTACAATGACATCATACTATCATAAAACTGAGCTCAAAAGAATACTCATAATATTAATAATGCATCAGTTTCATATAGCACTTTTTTGGACCCTCAAAACACTTGGTGAGAGGGGCTTGATGGCTCATTCTGGTTGCCTCGCTTTTGTCAGTGTGCCCCAGGGCAGCTGTGGCTACAGTAGTGTTTGGAGTGAATAAATAATGACATGTGAAGCGTCTGAAAAGCACGATAAATAAATCCATGCCTCATTATTATCGTTATTATGAGACATTTTGGGCAGAGACCGATGTTTATCCATAACAACTTTGCTGACGTTTTTTCTTTTTGTTATTTATTACTTCTTTTGTGCCATGGAAACATACTTTTCATCACGCTGTCCTTGAATAAGCACAATTTCTATCAGACCAATTTATGAAACAGAAACACATTCTAGCAGTTCTCCCTCTTGAAATCTCACTGAACTTTTGTCCCATTGTCTGTTTCATGCGGCGACATTGGGACCTCTGAACTCAGCCCCTTCTATCTACCTCTGCAGACTGCCCTAACCCCCGCCTTGGAGTGCTGCAGTCCTGCACCAGACCTGTCCACGTTCTGCGGCCGCTGCGTGATCCTGGTCAGTAGCTTAGGTCCTGGATCTACAGCCTCAGTCCTCGTTCTACAGTCTGAGTCCTGGATCTACAGCCTCAGTCCTCGTTCTACAGTCTGAGTCCTGGATCTACAGCCTCAGTCCTCGTTCTACAGTCTGAGTCCTGGATCTACAGCCTTGGTCCTCGTTCTACAGTCTGAGTCCTGGATCTACAGCCTCAGTCCTCGTTCTACAGTCTGAGTCCTGGATCTACAGCCTCAGTCCTCGTTCTACAGTCTGAGTCCTGGATCTACAGCCTCAGTCCTCGTTCTACAGTCTGAGTCCTGGATCTACAGCCGCAGTCCTCGTTCTACAGTCTGAGTCCTGGATCTACAGCCTCAGTCCTCGTTCTACAGTCTGAGTCCTGGATCTATAGCCCGTCCGTCTGTGTAGAGTGGATCCCTCTCTCAATATGTGGGTCTCCCTAAGGTTTCTCACTTTTCTTGCACTGGGTTTTAGAGTTTTTCCTCTGATGCAGGAGTCTGTTGGACAGTTAGTGTCTAACAAGGAGGACTGTAATGAGGACACTTTAACATTTATCAACATTCATGGGCATTTGTCTCTCCCATAGACTGTAAATATTAACGGACGTAGTCACGCCTATCTCCGCCATTCAAACTAATGGGCCAAACATTTTGCTCTACTGGAGCTATCCAAAATGGCCGCGAGTGGTCCCGGCCACAAGAAAATTGTGAAAAAACGCATCTGCGCATGCTTCAGCCGGCGCAGCCCCATCAATTTTAACGAGTGCCTTAAAAAATTCACAGCAAGTAAACTAGACTGGTCCAAACGTCATTTTGGCCACTTTTGAGGTGGGACCCGTCCCCACTGGTCTCCCCCTATGGACCAATTCATATGTGTTCTATAAACAGTTTGTTTCTCTGATTTGTGTTGGAGATTTCAACCATTCTGGTCCTCTGAGATGATACTGTTGTGAATTAGAGCTATTCAAGAATAAAGTGAATTGAATTGAACATGTGCAAACTGAAAAATGCTGATAATGTTATAATACTGTAAAATATTGCCACACGACCGCCGCCATCTTCTTTGTTTCTTCTACTGAGGTGAGTGCGCAGACGCCCTCTACTGGTATCTCTTTGCACTTGCCTACACCTGCATTTTTATTTATCGACGGACAATGGTAGTTAACAAGGCAAACATCGGCGATAAAGCTTTAACTGTTATTCAAAACAGTTTCTTTGCTCATTAAGAAAACAGTCCACTTCTTTGCCATGTATCGATTGAAGTTCAGGTGCTGAGTAAAAGCTTCCTGTTTCTTATGGAATGATTTACAACAACTCCGGTTCTCCTCAGCTACTTTCTTCCTGAATCGATACAAAAAGTTGGTGTCAAAAACAACAGGGAGACGTTACATCCTGCTGCATTGTGAGCGTTGTTATCGCGTGGAGCTGCTGTTCGGAGCTTTTCAAACCGTGAAATATTGATGAGATAAAAAGACAAGGCTTCAACACAAAGGTGGATAACAAGACTCACCTCAGAGCGGGTTGGTTTCGTCATTGATTTGGACGTTCATTACAGACGCAGTTGGAAAGTTACTTCATTAGGACTAGTTTTTTCAAAGCAATGTGTTACACCACAACATACAGTATGTAGATATAATTCAAAAAGGTTTGTTATGTCTTGAGTTAAAATGTTCTTTTTGTGGTTCTTTTGAAAGACAAGTATAGATTAGTTTCTTCAGAACTGTCCCCCGCCTCGGTGACGTGTCATTAATCAGCTGAGGTTACTTCCTGAGAGGGCGTGGTCATCCTGATTGACCACGCCCCCTCTCGCCTGGGGTCTCTGGAGGAGGGTGTCCCATGTGTGCGACAGGAGGAAAGCTTCCTCATCCGCACATTATGGACTGGGACGAGGCGCGGGTCATTGGATCTGAAAACAACAAATACAAACTCTGGATCAAGGAGGGCAGTGAAATCAGGAAGTGGGGCAACAATAAATAAATAAATTAATAAACAATAAAGCAACGGGGGGCTCGGCCGCGTTCCGACCAATCAGAGCTGCGGATCAGAGCGGAGTTAGAACGGGAGCCAAACGGGCAGAGTTTGTTAGATTTATATTAAACCTAAGGATTTAACTAGAAAAAAAGTTCAGGACGACAAAGGAAACTAAAATCCACACAAAAAATCCTCCTTCATGAAAGCTGAAGGTTCTCTGTCAGGTTCTCTGTCAGGTGAGGTTGAACTGTTTTAGTTTACATTAAGTTCTATGGGATATTTTTCTGGGTAGCCCACATGAATTTAGTCTGCAGTACTGCGGACTAAATTCACAAATAAGCTAAATAAGCTAGTGATACACTAAGATAAGATAAGATAGACTTGATCTCACACAGGAGAAAAATCCAGATATTATTTTAGATCCATGGTCTTCCCTCATAGCATACTCGTTAATGTCTGAAGAAACGGCCTGAGTGAAGCTCAAGAGCACACTGGTCTCCCCCTATAGGAGAGGCTGAGGCTGTAGATCCAGGACTGAGGCTGTAGATCCAGGACTGAGGCTGTAGATCCAAGGCTGAGGCTGTAGATCCAGGACTGAGGCTGTAGATCCAAGGCTGAGGCTATAGATCCAGGACTGAGGCTGTAGATCCAGGACTGAGGCTGTAGATCCAGGACTGAGGCTGTAGAACCAGGGCTGAGGCTGTAGATCCAGGACTGAGGCTGTAGATCCAGGACTGAGGCTGCAGATCCAGGACTGAGGCTGTAGATCCAAGGCTGAGGCTGTAGATCCAGGACTGAGGCTGTAGATCCAAGGCTTAGGCTGTAGATCCAGGACTGAGGCTGTAGATCCAGGACTGAGGCTGTAGATCCAAGGCTGAGGCTGTAGATCCAGGACTGAGGCTGTAGATCCAAGGCTGAGGCTATAGATCCAGGACTGAGGCTGTAGATCCAGGACTGAGGCTGTAGATCCAGGACTGAGGCTGTAGAACCAGGGCTGAGGCTGTAGATCCAAGGCTGAGGCTGTAGATCCAGGACTGAGGCTGTAGATCCAGGACTGAGGCTGTAGATCCAAGGCTGAGGCTGCAGATCCAGGACTGAGGCTGCAGATCCAGGACTGAGGCTGTGGATCCAGGACTGAGGCTGTAGACCCAGGACTGAGGCTGTAGACCCAGGACTGAGGCTGTAGATTCAGGACTGAGGCTGTAGATCCAGGACTGAGGCTGTAGATTCAGGACTGAGGCTGTAGACGCAGGACTGAGGCTGTAAATCCAGGACTGAGGCTGTAAATCCAGGACTGAGGCTGTAAATCCAGGACTGAGACTGTAAATCCAGGACTGAGACTGTAAATCCAGGACTGATTTCCATTCTCTCCACACAACAAAAAAACTGATCCCAAAAACTGTATGCATCCATTATTGTCACATTAAGAATGAAACAAAGCCTGAATCCAATCCCTTCTGTTCCCTGTTTGCCATCATTCATCTGTTGTTTACCAGCCGCAAACCATGTTATTGTTTTATTTTACTGGAAATGCCAATAATACCAGGCCAACTGCGAGTGAGACAGGCCTCCTCTCTGACAATGTTTAAAACCAGGTTAAAGACAGTTCTGTTTAGCTGTGCTACAACTGAGGGATTTTATATTTGTATCTTTCTTTTTAATGTTCTGTGATTATTTATGATTTTAATGCTTTCTTGTTTTGTTCAGCACTTTGAATTGCCTTGTGTATGAAATTGTGCTATATAAATGCGGGCGGCACGGTGGCTGAGTGGATAGCACTCTCGCCTCTCAGCAAGAAGGTCCTGGGTTCGAATCCCGGCCGGACCAGGGCCTTTCTGAGTGGAGTTTGCATGTTCTCCCCGTGTCTGCGTAGGTTTCCTCCGGGTACTCCGGTTTCCCCTACCACTAAAAATATGTACAATAGTTCTGGCATGTGTGTCCTGTTCGGTGACCCCGCTCCCATCTCTGTGTGGAGTGAGAGACAAATGCCCAAAAATATAACAATTGTAAACCGCTTTGAGACTCTGGTCTGTGAAAGGCGGTATATAAATAAAGCTTACTTACTTACTAAATAAACTTGCCTTGGCTATTCCTCCATCTCTAATCTCTCCTGCAGGTGCCATTCTGGTAAACACACCAAAATCTACAGCACCTGCTTCCAGACATCTGGCAATTCCCACCAACTTTATAACAGACACATTCACCACAGTAAAACACGATTACTCCACGACTATCGCTCTGTGTTCAGACTGATGCCAGAGAGAAGAGATGTTGTCCACTCTTGGATCGTTTGGGAGAAAGAGGAACCGACCGGTGGAGGTGATGAAACATGGAGCCAGTCGCCGACAAGTTGTAAAGTTTGTAGATTTACGTTTATTTTTTGTGGAGAAAAAAATGGGACGAAGCAGGAGGAGTTTTCTGACCAACCTGGCAACGTCCAAAGGATTCATGGTGGAAGAGACTCTCAGGTGAGATGGTGTTATATTTGAACACGATCAAACTTGAGCATTTTACGGTCGTTCCTTCCTACTGCTGTCAGACTGTACAACGAAAAATGAGGACTAGCAAACACTGCCGACCGGACCTTCACATGTCGTGCATCGTTGCAATAATTTTAAATAATGTCAGAATGTGCAATGTAGAACCACAAGCTAACATGTACAGATACCACTAGAATATACAGAATTGCTAAAGTTAGCAATTTTGTACTAGCTTCATTATTATGCTAAAGCTAGAGATTATAGACCAACTAGCTTCTTTATTATGCTAAAACTAAAGATTTTATACTAGCTTCTTTATTATGCTAAAGCTAGATATTTTATACTAGCTTCTTTACTATGCTAAAGCTAGAAATTTTAGACTAACTAGCTTCTTTTATATTATATTTTAGTAAGGAGTTATCGTTCATTTATCTTGTGCCGTGTGCTCATCGTTCCTACTCTTCTGTAACTAATTATATAACACTGAAATTTCCTCACTGTGTTGTGAAAAAAATACTTCTCAATCTTAATTAATAGATAGTTTGTTAAATACTGTATTCTTCATGAGGGAAAATGCTGCGCCCTAAAGTAGCAGGCCACATGATGTAATACCCTTGACCAGAGTTGTTAAAGTTTAAGGAGTAAGGCACTAAACAGGTCCATGGGTTTAACAGAGACTTGATCATAAAAACTAGAGCTGTAAGATCAAACTCAGTCTATTCAAAGTAGTAGTTTAACACGTCTGCAAAAATCTATGTTCTTTGGAATTGACTAAATACCCAGTTTTTTAGATTTCGTTTTGGAGTCGAGTTGGATTAATGACAAATGTATCAAAAAATCGGCCATACATACTATAATATATTTTTGTATTTTCCGGAATGCATAGGATTTTCTGTCAGTGTCCACAAGAAACATAATTTTTAAAACTTATAGAGAGTATAGAGCTCCACCTGCATGTGAAAGCCAGATCCTGTCACATCTCTGGGGCTAAGCGGGATAAGGCCTGGTTAGTACTGTGATGGGAGGCCTGGGTATACCACAGTAGGCTGGCTGCGGCCGTAGATTCTAAAGGCTATCATTGAAAATAAAACAGGTGCTTTGAACGCGTCAGAACCAAAAGTATTGAAATTATTATTCATTTTTGACGTCTGTATTTTCAAACGTTGTAGTGATAAGTGAGTAACTGCAGATTCTCTCTCTATGGAAAGTTGTTTTTCGGCTGTTTATTTTTAGTTTGTAGCTTCCATGATGCGCGCTCCCCTGTGTGTGTCTGTGTGTGTGTGTATATGTGTGTGTGTGTGTGTCTGTGTGTATATGTGTGTGTGTATATGTGTCTGTGCGTGTGTCTGTGTGTGTGTATATGTGTGTGTGTATATGTGTGTGTGTCTATGTGTCTGTGCGTGTGTCTGTGTGTGTGTATATGTGTGTGTGTGTGTGTCTGTGTGTGTGTGTCTGTGTGTGTGTATATGTGTGTGTGTCTATGTGTGTGTGTGTGTGTCTGTGTGTGTGTATATGTGTGTGTGTCTATGTGTGTGTGTATATGTGTCTGTGCGTGTGTCTGTGTGTGTGTATATGTGTGTGTGTATATGTGTGTGTGTCTATGTGTCTGTGTGTGTGTATATATGTGTGTGTATATGTCTGTGTGTGTGTGTCTGTGTGTGTGTATATGTGTGTGTGTATATGTGTCTGTGCGTGTATATGTGTGTGTGTATATGTGTGTGTATATGTGTGTGTGTATATGTGTGTGTGTCTATGTGTCTGTGCGTGTGTATATGTGTGTGTGTGTCTGTGTGTGTGTATATGTGTGTGTGTTTATGTGTGTGTGTCTGTGTGTATATGTGTGTGTGTATATGTGTCCGTGCGTGTGTCTGTGTGTGTGTATATGTGTGTATGTCTATGTGTGTGTGTGTGTGTCTGTGTGTGTGTATATGTGTCTGTGTATATGTGTGTGTGTATATGTGTGTGTCTCTGTGTCTGTGCGTGTGTCTGTGTGTGTGTATATGTGTGTGTGTCTATGTGTCTGTGCGTGTGTCTGTGTGTGTGTGTATATGTGTCTGTGCGTGTGTCTGTGTGTGTGTATATGTGTGTGTATATGTGTGTGTGTCTATGTGTCTGTGCGTGTGTCTATGTGTGTGTGTCTGTGTGTGTGTGTGTGTGTCTGTGTGTGTGTGTATATGTGTCTGTGCGTGTGTCTGTGTGTGTGTATATGTGTGTGTATATGTGTGTGTGTCTATGTGTCTGTGTGTGTGTATATGTGTGTGTGTGTGTGTCTGTGTGTGTGTGTGTGTGTGTCTGTGTGTGTGTATATGTGTGTGTGTCTATGTGTGTGTGTGTGTGTCTGTGTGTGTGTATATGTGTGTGTGTCTATGTGTCTGTGCGTGTGTCTGTGTGTGTGTATATGTGTGTGTGTCTATGTGTCTGTGTGTGTGTATATGTGTGTGTGTATATGTGTGTGTGTATATGTGTGTGTGTCTATGTGTCTGTGTCTATGTGTCTGTGCGTGTGTGTGTGTGCGTGTATATGTCTGTGTGTGTGTGTCTGTGTGTGTGTGTCTATGTGTCTGTGCGTGTGTGTGTGTGCGTGTATATGTCTGTGTGTGTGTGTCTATGTGTGTGTGTCTGTGCGTGTGTCTGTGTGTGTGTATATGTGTGTGTGTATATGTCTGTGTGTGTGTGTCTGTGTGTGTGTGTGTGTGTGTGTGTGTATATGTGTGTGTGTCTATGTGTGTGTGTGTGTGTCTGTGTGTGTGTATATGTGTGTGTGTCTATGTGTCTGTGCGTGTGTCTGTGTGTGTGTATATGTGTGTGTGTCTATGTGTCTGTGTGTGTGTATGTGTGTGTGTATATGTGTCTGTGTGTGTGTATATGTGTGTGTGTATATGTGTGTGTGTCTATGTGTCTGTGTCTATGTGTCTGTGCGTGTGTGTGTGTGCGTGTATATGTCTGTGTGTGTGTGTCTGTGTGTGTGTGTCTATGTGTCTGTGCGTGTGTGTGTGTGTGCGTGTGAATGTGAGAGTTTGTGGAAGTGTGTAAACGTTCAGCAATGGCAGCGTTCCCAGAAACACAGCTTGAGCTCCTGTCGTTACACTCGTTTGACACCAACGCCAGGAAGTGGAGCGCGTCAACGACCGAACCAACGGTAAAGACGAGACCAGTCTGGGCTGCTGTAAAATACATCTATGAAATACAGTTTATACAAAACGCTGCAGCTCCAGTCCACTTACATCCTGGTCTCAGGTCTCTCCTGGGCCACAAAGTACATCTGTGACGTATTAGAGCCAGATGAAACAAGTCCGAGGAGCACAGGGACTGGCCTCCTGCTGGGACTCTGAGGAGCCTAGGGACTGGCTTCCTGCTTGGACTCTGAGGAGCCTAGGGACTGGCTTCCTGCTTGGACTCTGAGGAGCCTAGGGACCGGCCTCCTGCTGGGACTCTGAGGAGCACAGGGACCGGCCTCCTGCTGGGACTCTGGGGAGCACAGGGACTGGCCTCCTGCTGGGTCTCTGAGGAGCACAGGGACTGGCCTCCTGCTAAGACTCTGAGGAGCACAGGGACCGGCCTCCTGCTGGGACTCTGAGGAGCACAGGGACCGGCCTCCTGCTGGGACTCTGAGGAGCACAGGGACCGGCCTCCTGCTGGGACTCTGAGGAGCACAGGGACCGGCCTCCTGCTGGGACTCTGAGGAGCACAGGGACCGGCCTCCTGCTGGGACTCTGAGGAGCACAGGGACTGGCCTCCTGCTGGGACTCTGAGGAGCACAGGGACTGGCCTCCTGCTGGGACTCTGAGGAGCACAGGGACCGGCCTCCTGCTGGGACTCTGAGGAGCACAGGGACTGGCCTCCTGCTGGGACTCTGAGGAGCCTAGGGACTGGCTTCCTGCTTGGACTCTGAGGAGCCTAGGGACTGGCTTCCTGCTTGGACTCTGAGGAGCACAGGGACCGGCCTCCTGCTGGGACTCTGAGAAGCACAGGGACCGGCCTCCTGCTGGGACTCTGAGGAGCACAGGGACTGGCCTCCTGCTGGGACTCTGAGGAGCACAGGGACTGGCCTCCTGCTGGGACTCTGAGGAGCACAGGGACCGGCCTCCTGCTGGGACTCTGAGGAGCACAGGGACCGGCCTCCTGCTGGGACTCTGAGGAGCCTAGGGACTGGCTTCCTGCTTGGACTCTGAGGAGCACAGGGACTGGCCTCCTGCTGGGACTCTGAGGAGCACAGGGACCGGCCTCCTGCTGGGACTCTGAGGAGCACAGGGACTGGCCTCCTGCTGGGACTCTGAGGAGCACAGGGACCGGCCTCCTGCTGGGACTCTGAGGAGCACAGGGACCGGCCTCCTGCTGGGACTCTGAGGAGCACAGGGACCGGCCTCCTGCTGGGACTCTGAGGAGCACAGGGACTGGCCTTTAGGGGAGAAGTAACCAGCAACTACAAATTACTAATACATTTTATGAAGTAACCAAGTGTGTAGAACCAACACACATCACACTGACAGAAGAGAAGCGAACATTGTGTGCCTCCGACAACCACCGACCATTCACACACACACCAGACTTATTCTAATGTAGGTGAAGTGTCTTGCCTAAGGACACAACCACAGTTGAAGATAAGATAAACTTTATTGATCTCACAATGGAGAAATGTACATGTCACATTTGTCATAGATAGAATCAGTCGGGTTGTGCAAAAAGACTTTGACACTTCACAGCCGCAGCCGCCCTTCTATTCTCAGAGGTCTCACATCACAGTATTTTATAGGCCCTACCCTGCTTAGCTTCAGAAGTCTGATTGGATCTGGCTTTCACCTGCAGATATGGCCAACTGTGATAGTGTGATGTTACGTGAATAAAGAACGGTGTGTGAACAGAAGTGAGCCAAACTCTCAGTGAGCAGACTTCTACCGCGATCATAATTTAAGTCTAATTTACTGTAAAAGCGTCCGTGCGGAGTCTGCGCTCTGACCGTGTGTGTGGCGAAGCGAAGGAGCCAATCTCAGGTCAATATAATCATCGTTTAATGACCTTACTTTACATATTTCCACATTAACATCAAACCTCAGTGCGCAGGAAGAGATTAATTAAAAAGCCACAAGTTTTCTCCAAGTTCACAAGTTCAAGAATCAGCTTTCAGACTACGATCTACTCTAAGGACTTCCAAAGATTTTAGTTTTTATCTGTGTTACAAAGCATGGCAAGTTTATTTGTATTGCACAGTATATACACAAGGCAACTGACATGTGTTTCTCCTCAGATACTGACAGATGGACAGATGGGTAGAGTCATGGTGCATACCTTTATTGTGATTTCATACTTGATTTTATTTTCTAATGTTGGTTGTTCCTGTGTCTTTTGAGTCTAATTTCCTGATCTTGTGATTCCCTGCCCATCCCTCCTGTATATGTATATATGTTTATTTTTTTATTGTTTTATTTATTTATTTGTTTATTTGAGCAGACAAATACTGCTCAAAAGGAGTGGGCCGAAGCAAAAGCTTATTGGTGCCCACCCCCAAAACACTACATGAAAATATACACACTTTACATAGAACAGAAACTATGCAAATGTAAAAAAAATAAACAAGAAAGAACAGACGATAACAGCAATATTAACGACAAATAATGGCGACTGTTTAAAGCAACATCACTCTTCAAGGTCAATAAAGATTATAATGACTATAATAAGCAACTAAACGAAGTTGATAAAATAGAAATAAAAAAACATCCATCCATCAATCCATTTTCTTCCCCTTAATCCATTTCTGGGTCGGGGGGGTGGCAGTCAGAGCTGCACCCAGTACACAGAGCACCAGCCCCTCACTGATCCTCCTGCAGGTGGTGAGTCCACAGGAGCTGAGATCTTTCAGCGGGGGATTCAGGCAAAGTGGGGTTAAGTGTCTTGCCCAAGGACACAACGACAGCAGTCATCAGTGGGAGTCGTGAAGTAGGTCTTATGGTGGGCTCGGACCCACGACCTTCAGGCCTAAAGACCAATGCTCTACCAACTGAGCCACTCTCGCCCTGTAAAAAAAACAAAACAAAACCAAACACCAATTTATTTTAGCTGTTTGTGTCTATCTCCTGGTCCCCTCTCCTCTTTTCCTCAGTCCATTGTCTTTCTCCTCCTCTGGTTCTTGTTTTTGGTTCAGATTTTCGGCTGGGGTCACGTTCACAACCTATTGATCGGTTAATGTGGCCCAGGCCCAGATTGCGATTAGATCCGGGCCTTACGTGACCGCGACACCTGAGATTGGGTACTACTGGGTACTACTGCACTCTCGCCTCTCAGCAAGAAGGTCCTGGGTTTGTATGTTCTCCCCGTGCCTGCGTAGTTAACTCCGGTTTCCCCTACCACTAAAAGCATGCGCACTAGGTTAAATCCTCCATCTCCGGTAATCCTGATCAAGCTGTTACTACGGCGACCATTGCTCCTGACGTGAGCCTTAGCGGCATCAGGATGGGTCAAATGCAGAGGATTTAATTGTCTTACGGGGATTAATAAAGTGCACCTTTACCTTCGTAATGTGTGGTGGGGTTTGTGATATTGTGCGTCACATTATATCTACCTGCCCGTTGTGATGTGCATTTTTACACACGATTTTACCTGCAGTCGCATACTTTCGCATTCTATACTATCCATTGCTTGTGTTACACCTTTCACGTGAGCCCCCCAAGAGTCAGACTTTATTTTATCGCCAGAACACACCAACGTTCACTTGAATCCTGCCTGGCTCCGAAAGCTCTGCTCGTACGCCACACTTTTCATTCTTTCAATCTCAGTCATTCATTTCTCAGCGCTCTGTTTACTCCATGGCGTGCTCCCGTGTCCGCCGCACGCCCGCACACACACGTTACCCACTAAGCTGCTACATATTGGAGAAGGACACATCTTATACTTATCACTTATCACATTGACTCTGACGCAAAGAACGCGATCCGCTAATCTTTCCGCTAACCAGCCATTGATTTGAATAGGACGCCATCTTGGATCTCCAGGCTTGGCACTACCCTATTGGGCTTCATTGAGGTAAAGGCTAAATGCTAACACAAAGAAGCCATTGAGGCACTTTCGCATTGTCATCCAGCCAACTTCAGCCCCACCAATATAGTCATGCTATAGCTTGTTGTAAAGCTCAGGCCCTCTGGATATGTGCAAATAGTATAAGTCAGTTTTAAAGCCAAGAACAGCCTGAAACATTTTTACAATCCTGGTTATCGGCCTCGGGACAAGACTGACATGAATGAAGTTTATTTTGGTCAATTTTATACTTTGTTTCAGAGCAGTAGAAACAGCCGGAAGAAAGACTGAAAAGGAGTAGGCTGAAGCTATTGCTAACTTCGCCTACTCTGTTTACAGTGTAGTTAGTTTGAGTGAATATAGCAAGTCTTACTAAAACATTTGGAGCTAGTGTGTTATTATTGTCCATCTATAGAATTACACAGTCCATGGTTGTAGCTCATAGTTTCTCCATAATCAGCTCTGACTCTCTCCCAGGTGTTGGAGAGAGTCTGGCCGTGTTCAGGCAGTCGGATCAGTTTCATCTGTGATTTGGCCAATTAGGCAGTCCTTCAAGCAGTCCCTCCACACATTTCTCTTCAGCTCGAGCGAATACAGGAGAAGGAAGCGGCTGTGGAAAGACTGGTAATGATCTGAACGCCTGGATGCTTTGATCCAGGCTCCCAGAATTCACCAGGACGGGACAGAGTTTAAGGAGCCTCGGAGGAGCAGAAGGGAGGTGCTGTGGTGGAATGTAGGATCGCTAAATAAAAGCTAACATGTGGCGTATGCTCAGAACGAGGCAAGTTTATTTGTACAGCGCAGGCAACTCGCAGTGGTTAACAAAAGAGAAGAAGCCTGTCCCACATTTTCAGGAAGACGGTCCCCAGAGTGTTCCATCTTTACGACCTGTCAGAGTCGCTGCATCCGGTAACAACAACAACAATAATAGTAATAACACTTTTTATTTCTTTACCGCCTTTTCAAGACACATACAAGTAAAAAGTAAACAGTTCAGAGGATGGTGTTAGTAAGTAATACAGTATTTATTTATATAGCGCCTTTCTTAGACCAGAGTCACAAAGAGGTTTACAATTGTGGGCATTTGTATCTCGCTCCACACAGAGATGGGAGCGGGGCCAATACAGGAGGCACATGCCAGATCATAGACTGTATATATTAACGGACAGAGTCACGCCTATCTCCGCCGTTCTAACAAATGGGCCAAAAATAGTGCTCTACTGGAGCAATCCAAAATGGCCGCGAGTGGTCCCGCCCACAAGAAAATTGTGAAAAAATGCATCTGCGCATGCGTCAGCCGGCGCAGCTCCATTCATTTGAACGAGAGACTTTAAAAAATTCACAGCGAGTAAACCAGAGTGGACCAAAACACTCCCCTCAGCATTGACACACATGTGGAACGGAGCTTTGGCCAAGAGACAACTTTTGGTCCATCCTGTAAAGACGTTTTCGAGAGGTTAACCAATGCTATATGTTAATATTGGCTAATTCTACTTCCGGGTCCACCCCCATCGGCCCGGGGTATTGCAGCATGTCAGCGCACGTCATTTTGTGCCAGATCTATTGTACATGGTTTTAGTGGTAGCGGAAACTGAAGCACCCGGAGGAATCATACGCTAACACGGGGAGAACATGCAAACTCCACTCAGAAAGGCCCTGTACCAACCGGGATGTGAACTCAGAACCTTCTTGCTGAGAAGCGAAACAGAGTGCTATCCACTCAACCTCCACTCTAACACCCAAATATGTTCTGTTTTAAACTTTTCCATTGTATAGAAAGTGTTTTGGGATATTGTTCTGATAGAAGCTAAATGTCCATTCCAGCCTCAAGTTTGCGAGACTCCAACACCTTTTCTTCCAAGATCGTCCTATCCCTGCTCCCTCCACCTTCCCATGGGCTCTAAATCATTACATCGGAGTGACTGTATGCATCAAGAGTGTTTTTGTAATTTAGTTCCATTCTCTTACAAAGCAACACACTGAAAACTATTGCCTTTGCTCTCTAATTGATTTCTATTATTTTTTTGTCGACAAATTACAATTCAAATATTCTGTTCTCAAATATTGCGGCTCTTTTCTCTAAACATGTTTTTGAAGTCACTGAAATCTTGAGAGCTTCCTCATTATGTTTGTTTTTGACTTGACAATGAAAACAGTTTGTGAATAATTGGAAATATTTGAAATAGTGGTCAGGGAAGCAACCGTTTTCATTTCCTGTGGCATATTATCACACATTTAGTACATTTGAAATCTTGAACGTCTATATCAAAATGCTACTTCCATATTCAGGCACATGGTCTCTCTCTGGTCTCTCTCTGGTCTCTGTCTCTGGTCCCTCTCTGGTCTTTCTCTGGTCTCTCTCTGGTTTATCTGTGGTCTTTCTCTGGTCTCTCCCTTTCTGGTCTCTGTCACTGGTCTTTCTCTGGTCTCTCTCTCTAGTCTCTGTCTCGGGTCTCTCGGGTCTCTCTCTGTCTCTGGTCTCTCTCTGGTCTCTATCTCTGGTCCCTCTCTGGTCTCTCTCTCTGGTCTCTCTCTTTCTGGTCTGTCTCTGATCTCTCTCTGGTCTCTCACTGGTCTTTCTCTGGTCTCTCGCTCTAGTCTCTGTCTCGGGTCTCTCGGGTCTCTCTCTCTGGTCCCTCTCTGGTCCCTCTCTGGTCTCTCTCTGGTCTCTCTCTGGTCCCTCTCTGGTCCCTCTCTGGTCTCTCTCTCTGGTCTCTCTCTTTCTGGTCTGTCTCTGGTCTCTCTCTCTAGTCTCTTTCTGGTCTCTGTCACTGGTCTCTCTCGGGTCTCTGTCTCTATCTTTGGTCTCTGTCTCTTATCCCTCTCTTGTCTTTCTATGGTCTCTCTCTGGTTTCTCTGTGGTCTTTCTCTGGTCTCTCCCTTTCTGGTCTCTGTCACTGGTCTTTCTCTGGTCTCTCTCTCTAGTCTCTGTCTCGGGTCTCTCGGGTCTCTCTCTGTCTCTGGTCTCTCTCTGGTCTCTCTCTGGTCTCTCTCTCTGTTCCCTCTCTGGTCTCTCTCTCTGGTCCCTCTCTGGTCTCTCTCTCTGGTCTCTCTCTTTCTGGTCTGTCTCTGGTCTCTCTCTGGTCTCTCTCTCTGGTCTCTCTCTGATCTCTCTCTGATCTCTCTCTGATCTCTCTCTGGTCTCTCTCTGATCTCTCTCTGGTCTCTCTCTGGTCTCTCTCTGGTCTTTCTCTGGTCTCTCGCTGGTCTTTCTCTGGTCTTTCTCTGGTCTCTCTCTGGTCTCTCTCTGATCTCTCTCTGATCTCTCTCTGTCTCTGGTCTCTCTCTGATCTCCGTCTGTTTTTGTTGTTGTTGCAGTGATGAAGTCACCCACGTGATCTCAGAGGAAATCGCTGCTGCCCCCTTGTGGATGTGGTTAAAGGGACAAGGCCTAAAAAAATTACCCAAGATGCACGTGGTCGACATCAGCTGGTTCACAGAGAGCATGAAGGAGGGTCGCCCTGTCGCCGTGGAGACCAGGCACCTGATTCAGGTTAAAAAACACTTTCTAATACAATGTACGGATATTTTCCAGAATGCTGTTTTTGAAATTAAACATACATCTCATTATATGGCATTTATGTTCTTGGTGGAGTACTTTTTTTCTTGATAAATTTGTGAAATTTATCAAGATTAAAGTTAAAGTATTCTAAGTAGCCAAATTTAAGATTGAGACTATACATTTGTTTGGTTGCCAGAGTGGCTGGGCGCTCCCTCAGAGATTGGGTGAGGAGCTCGGAGTAGAGCCGCTGCTTCTCCGCATTGAGAGGAGACGGTTGGGGTTGACTCAGGCCTCTATTCTCACCGGGAGGGGACCAGGGGAAGACCCAGGACACGTCTGTGATCTGGTCTGGGAACACCTGGGCGTCGCTGCATAAACTGCTGCACCAGCGATTTGGCAACACTGGTTGCCAAATCGCTGGTTTGAATAGCGCGAAACCGATAAAGGATACTTTAGGTTTCCTTGTGAAGAGATTTTGTTGAGAATGACAAGTTCAGACACCAATCGTTACTTACACGGCTGTTTACGATGCAGGATTTGTCCTTCAGGACCTTTACTCTGAGTTCCTTAAAAACCACAGACAGTTGTAGCATCCCTGCTTTTCGAAGCCTTCATTTGTTTAAAGTGCAAAAGCTTGATTGCAACACCAGATAGTTTGAGATATCCGGGAACTGAATTGACGGATATTTTTCTTACTCGCAAATCAAATCATTCTTGGAAAAAGCATTAGGATTCATACCGTTACACAATATGACTTTTTCGATGTATCAATCTCGAGAATTAGAATCTAAAGTGAAGAAAAGACAATCTAGGATTGTGAACCAAAACATGTAGTGGAAAAACACTGTCTTTTGCATATTGTTAGAATGATGAGTTAGAACTTTAACCACAGAAGCTTCAAATTGTCATGAAATAAATAAAAAATCATGAAAATACTCAGAAGAAGAGTCACATTTTCTTTGCATATCAGCAGCAATTTTTGTTGGCCTGACCATCCTTAACCGGAAGTGGATGCGTCACATGACTGCAAGCCAAGAATAAATAAATGGAAATAAAGAAAACACTGTGGAATATTGTAAATATCGCACAGACCGATGGCTTTATGAAGACGATCAAGTTTCACGGCCATAACAGGAGAAAACCTATTAGTGGCTATCGGAGTCGGGCATCCAGCTATCACCTACAGAGTTTGGGCAAAGCTGCTCTATGGAGGCTGTACGCGCTTCAAGAATGTCATCGCGATCGTGTTACAGTGTGAAATAAACGCTGCCAGTGAGCCGTGATGAGCTGCACGTCCATCCTGGAGGAGAAAATGTGTTTTTCCCCTCTGCCCTCCGAACGCAGACATCCAGGAGCATGAAATAAAGCCATCACCGCAGCCACATAAATGTACTCTGTGGTGGATTGCTCTGTCAGCTCTCCTCAGCCGCTGGATACAAAACAAATAAATATGTCTCCGGCTTTAAATGGACTGTCGGCTGCTTCCGCTTCCTCTGATGGAAATGGAGGCGAGGGGAAAGTGCGAGCTGACAGACTGTGACCATGACTTTACCCCGGCGTAGAAGCGGCTTTTTCTATACGAAGAGTTCAGATGCAAAAACAGATATCTCCGATTTGAAATGTTATCCTAATATTGTATATACCGCTGGTTTCAATCTGCAACTTGTTCTGTTAATGGCAGTACACTTGAAAGATTTTGGGCAAGAAGGTGTGGAACTTTTCTTTGTATGGCACTAAAAGAGATCTGGCTTTTCACAAAACTACTTGGTAAAGAGAAAATTGTAAGCTTTTCTGATTTGTTTCCATGTATGTTTTTGCCATAAACTATTTATATGTTGTGTTAGTGTGGCAGCTCTGGCCATATAGGAGTGAGAGTGTTAGGGTGGATGTGAGGACCTGAAAGCAGACACCAAAAAGGGCAGTCAAAATATGTATTAACAAGAAGTACGGGAGGTTTGGCTGACACAGGGCAAGGCTTGGTCCAGTGGAGGGTCCGAGCAGGCATTGGAAGTCGAGAATCAGAAAATAAGTCGCAAAGTAAGATTATCAAAGAAGAGGTAGAAATGCTCCCCTCAGCATCACCAGCTTCTGGAATGTTTTGGACCAAGAGCCACTTTTGGACCAAGAGCCACTTTTAGACCATGAGCCACTTTTGGACCAAGAGCCACTTTTTGACCAAGAGCCACTTTTTGCCATGAGCCACTTTTGGACCAAGAGCCACTTTTGGACCAAGAGCCACTTTTTGACCAAGAGCCACTTTTTGACCATGAGCCACTTTTGGACCAAGAGCCACTTTTGGACCAAGAGCCACTTTTGGACCAAGAGCCACTTTTGGACCAAGAGCCACTTTTGGCCCAAGAGCCACTTTTTGACTAAGAGCCACTTTTTGACCATGAGCCACTTTTGGACCAAGAACCACTTTTGGACCAAGAATTACTTTTGGACCAAGAGCCACTTTAGGACCATTTGGACCAATAGCCACTTTTGGACCAAGAGCCACTTTTGGACCAAGAGCCACTTTTGGACCAGGAGCCACTTTTGGACCAGGAGCGACTTTTGAACCAAGAGCCACTTTTGGACCAAGAGCCACTTTTTGAACAATTGGACCAAGAGCCACTTTTGGACCAAGAGCCACTTTTGGACCAAGAGCCACTTTTTGACTAAGAGCCACTTTTTGACCATGAGCCACTTTTGGACCAAGAACCACTTTTTGAACAATTGGACCAAGAGCCACTTTTGGACCAAGAGCCACTTTTGGACCAAGAGCCACCTTTTGACTAAGAGCCACTTTTTGACCATGAGCCACTTTTGGACCAAGAACCACTTTTGGACCAAGAGCCACTTTTGGACCAAGAGCCACTTTTTGACCAAGAGCCACTTTTGGACCAAGAGCCACTTTTTGACTAAGAGCCACTTTTTGACCAAGAACCACTTTTGGACCAAGAACCACTTTTGGACCAAGAATTACTTTTGGACCAAGAGCCACTTTAGGACCATTTGGACCAATAGCCACTTTTGGACCAAGAGCCACTTTTGAACCAAGATCCACTTTTTGACCAAGAGCCACTTTTGGAAAATCCTGTAAAAGACATTTTCAGGAGGCAAATGTCTGTTTCCGGGTACAACAGAGTCAGATTACAGCCATGCCAGTGCACATGCTCATTCAGATTCAGACTACTTTATACATCCCACCAGCACATAAATTAAATAAATAAATAAAAGAATATCAATCATAATATAATAATACAAAAATAACATAAAAAAACCTTTTGATGTGACCCTTTAGAGCCGGGACCCGCCCACTGTGCCTAACATCACACCTTAACCTCTCTGCAGACCAGTTTGGACTCTCCAGAACACTGGCTGCCCACCTCTGCTCTGTCGGTGCTGATTTTGATCCAATCTTGGCAAAGTGCCCTTTCTTTTCTGCGCACCGTCCGCCTCCTCTATCCTGGAGATTGTTTTTATGACTGATAAATCCGTTGCGAGCGCTCCCATGAGGGGAGACTTCCTGATCGCTCGGCTCCTTCTGTGTGTTCGCCTAAAGATTTCCTGCGTGGCGTGAAAAATAAATTTGTTTCAGCTTCATAAATATTCCAAGAAAGTATTAAAGGCAGTGGAATGTGATGTTTTCCATTAGTCTAAAAGCCCAGTTCCTGCCACAGACTGCTTTAAAGGGGGAAGAAATATTTTGCATGAAGAAAAAGAGGTTTTAGGGAAAATGCTGTTCCTTGTGGAGAAGTGTGATTAAGTGGCCACGGATTAGAGTTTGGATGTGTTCTGTCGTGTCCTACTCTATGTCTCAGCTCCTCAGAATCTCAGACAGTCTCCCTAAAACCTGGCCATGTCAAAGGTTAAAACCCATTTTTTTAGCTGTCCATACAACTAATGGATTTCATCGTCATTCTTTTTAATGTACTGTGATTATTTACGGCCAATCTCCTGTCAGATGGATTCAGTGGATTACAAAATCATGAAGAAACAGACATTTTTCACCTCAAAGACCAGGTGAATATCCCAAGCTGTTTGAGGCTACAATTAAATATTATTTTGATAATTATTAATGACGACCTTCCCCTTTAAGAAGGTCTATTAGGACTTTTATGAGCTTCTAACCCTCCATGTATCTTTTTCTTTTCACTCTTTGTATCACACTTTAATCTGTAGCACTTTAAGGATTGGTGAAAACACATTTTAAATAAATTATATCATTCATTAATTTTCTTTCCTTAATCCATTTCTGGGTCGGGGGTGCCAGTCAGAGCTGCACCCAGTCCACAGAGCACCCTCACTGATCCCCCTGCAGCTGGAGAGAGGACTGAGAGGAGTTGGTTGATTAGAACTACTCAGTTTTTCAGTCTGCGGAAGGTTCAAAAACCATTAATCAACTTCTTCTATAATTGATACACCGAAAAACATGATACAAATATGAGATTATATGTGCTTGAACCATGTTGTTTTTATCTTAATCTGAGCACATTCTGACTGTGTTAAACCAAGACATGCCAATGAGACAGTCATTTAGTCTAATTTCAGTTTTTTATTGTTCTTCAAATCTTCTTTCAAGGCAGTCAGAATGTGATTGAATCAAGATACATTTACCTTTTTAATTTTTTTTCATCACTTTTTGCACATTATCTGTAAACTGTAGCTACCTTTTGCCAAATCAGGCCCTGCAAACAGTCTGATAGATAGAAGTCAGGAGGGTAGCTCAAAGCCTTGAAAGCAAATGGATTTTTTTTGCTGGAGAAAGGTTTGGTCGGTGATCACTGCTGACAGGAGCCTGAGCGGGAGTCTGTTAAATGAAAGTGAATGAGGCCTCGCTCTGAGCCTTTCACCTGTGCTCCGTGGACTTCGAAATGGACTGGCTCAGGACTGACACGGACTGGAGAAACTAAAAGGTTACAGCAGACAGGAGAGAGGGGAGGGGTGTAGGAGGCAGTAGAGAAGGGAGATGAGACAGGAGAGAGGAGAGAGGGGAGAGGAGACAGGAGAGAGGAGACAGGAGAGAGGGGAGAGGGGAGACGAGAGGGGAGAGGAGACAGGAGAGAGGAGACAGGAGAGAGGAGACAGGAGAGAGGGGAGAGGGGAGACGAGAGGGGAGAGGAGACAGGAGAGAGGAGACAGGAGAGAGGAGACAGGAGAGAGGGGAGAGGGGAGACGAGAGGGGAGAGGAGACAGGAGAGAGGAGACAGGAGAGAGGAGACAGGAGAGAGGAGACAGGAGAGAGGAGAGAGGGGAGACGAGAGGGGAGAGGAGACAGGAGAGAGGAGACAGGAGAGAGGAGACAGGAGAGAGGGGAGAGGGGAGACGAGAGGGGAGAGGAGACAGGAGAGAGGACAGGAGACAGGAGAGAGGAGACAGGAGAGAGGAGACAGGAGAGAGGAGAGAGGGGAGACGAGAGGGGAGAGGAGACAGGAGAGAGGAGACAGGAGACAGGAGAGAGGAGACAGGAGAGAGGAGAGAGGGGAGACGAGAGGGGAGAGGAGACAGGAGAGAGGAGACAGGAGACAGGAGAGAGGAGACAGGAGAGAGGAGAGAGGGGAGACGAGAGGGGAGAGGAGACAGGAGAGAGGAGACAGGAGAGAGGAGACAGGAGAGAGGGGAGAGGGGAGACGAGAGGGGAGAGGAGACAGGAGAGACGAGACAGGAGAGAGGAGAGAGGGGAGACGAGACAGGAGAGAGGAGGCAGGAGAGAGAAGAAAGGAGGCAGGAGAGAGGAGAGAGGAGGAGGATAGCAGGGAGAGGAGAAAGAAGAGAGGGGAAGGGGGGAAAGGAGACAGGGAAGAGGAGAGAGGTTGGATTATCCTAACCTTTACCCACATGGGAAAGTGTCAGTTAGTAGTTACTTACTGTAGATGTAGAATAAGGACTAATACATTATAAATAAATACCAATTCATAAATAATTCACCAAAGATTATACACAAATTAGTGCTTAATTAGCGGTGAATTAGAGAGGGCTAAACTAAAGTGTTATCACAACTGCAGG
This sequence comes from Knipowitschia caucasica, assembly GCA_964034765.1. Lineage (NCBI taxonomy): Eukaryota > Metazoa > Chordata > Actinopteri > Gobiiformes > Gobiidae > Knipowitschia > Knipowitschia caucasica. The sequence continues at coordinate 4,873,079 of OZ035835.1, read as the reverse complement.
TTTTTACAGTTGTCACATGCTCAAAACAGTCAAAACTCGTCCAAACTTCTACGTCCATCTCCAAAATCTTTCATAATTATTATTGTTTTATCCATGTTTGTTTTTGTTTTGTATAAAGGACCTGCAGACGCTCGCGGACCCCTCTGCGGACCCCTCAGCGGACCCCTCAGTGTCTCCATACGCCTGCCAGAGACTCACCTCCACGGAAAACAAAAACAAGATTTTCACAGTAAGGAAGGAATTCACATGATTTCATCCACTTCGTTTTACGTTCTTCATACACTGCAAAAAACGGTCAAATAGGAGGTAATACATGCTTAAATTTGTGTTTTTTATCCTAACCTGAGCACATTCTGACAAAACAAGATTCTCCACTGAGACCAAGCCGTTCAGTCTTATTTCAACAACTGTAGTTTTATTTTCAAACTTTCATTTTTATTAAAACATGATACTGTTGCTCATTGTCCCACTGGCAAATCTTGTTCAAAGGTCAGACTGTGCTCAGATTAAGACACATTTAACCAAATTTTAACCATTTCTGACTTAATTTTCATAACTTTTTGAAGTGTGCCTGTTAGAAGACCCTTTATTTGTCCCACAGTGGGGATATTACAGTTTCATGAATACACACATACACATCAAGGCATACATTGTGCATTTACCTCTGCGCTCTGCAAAGTGGGTGAAGTGTCTTGCCCAAGGAGACAGCAACAGCAGACATCAGAGAAAGTTCGATGGAGAAGGTCTCGTGTTGGGCTCGAACCCACAACCTTCAGGCTCAAAGGCCACTGTCTCCCCACAGTGGTTAGTGCAGTGGTTAGCGCTTGTGCTTCACGGTGAACAGCCTTACTGTTGAGTTTGCATGTTCTTTCTGTGTCTGCGCAGGTTTCCTCCAGGTGCTCTGGTTTCAGCTTTTAACTGTCAGTTATAAACCTGTTGTATGTTACTGTTCCACTCTGTCTTTGTTTTGTCTTTCTTGTCTGTCTGCTTTGTAAACACTCTTTTTTAAAAGTACAATACAAATACATATTTATTATTGTTATTATTATTATTATCCATGTACTAATTCACATAGTGTCAGATTAAACGCCAATCAATACATTGAATTCTATCAGATCCTGTTTTGTCGGTTCCAGTCTCTCCAGATAAATGTTCTTAACGTAAGTATTTATTTGGAAAACCACATAACTTAGATGACAATATAAAGTCAAATGTTTGATCAAATGTATTATTTTTTAAAGAAAATCCAATAGAAAGAGGAGTCATCACCTAAGAGTGAATATTCCTCTGGAGCCGTTCAAAACTATTTCACCGAACCCTTTTCTCCGCAGCTTTACATTCTGTTTCTTTGCCGAGACAAAATTATTGAGCCAAAATTCCTTCCAAGTTTTTGTTATTTTGCCTGAGACACAAAAGTCAAATATTGTATTTTTTTCTGACAGGAAGTGGAAGAATTGGTAGAATGTAAAAAAGTAAAAAAAAGTAATTTTCATTGTGACAGTTAGATTTTCTGTGATATGGTACATTTTCAGCTTCAGAAAGTTGAGGAAGTCACTTTTATGGTGTTGCTCATAGAGAAAAAATATCAGCAGGTTGCTAATTTGATCTCTGGTCTTCTTCACTTCTCTGCTGAGATTGCGCACTGGACGAGCTCCCATGATGCTTTGCGGCAGATACGCATGTGTGGCTTTCATACACATGCACAGAGGGGCTCAACCGCGCTTTGACCAATCAGAGCCCCTCTGGGGCTTTGACCAATCAGAGCTGCTGAACAGAACAGAGTTAGAGCCAGAGACAATCAAATAAACTGTGGATTTGTAGAAAACCAAAGGATTTAACAAGAGAACAAGTTCAGGAGGACGAGGGACACTAAAATTCCCACAAACTCAGACCTTTATGAAATCTGTAAGTTCTCTGTCAGGTTCTCTGTCAGCTGAGGTTGAGCTGTTTTAGTTTACATTGAGTTCTATTGGACATTTTTCTGGGTAACATGAATTTAGTCTGCAGTACCACAGCGCTCCCTGGGGGGACTGCTATAAGCTAGTAACACCGTATACAGATATTATTATAGATCCATGAGAAAATCTTACTGGTGGTGGTTGCGCCGAGGAATGAATGAATATCTGATTTTTTATACTTTTGACCACCCTACTGTACAGAGCAGACAGAAGTAGCACCAATGCCCGATCCACACACAATTATACAAACTTCTTGCCTTGCCACCGTCCTCTACTCCTCCTCTCATCCATTCTGCTCTAATTGGACGCCTCCCAAACCCCATTAACCTGCAGAGCCCTCCCTTCTGTCCATCGGCCTCACATTCTCTCAGATCCAGTCCCATCCCCCAGCACCACCCCTCCATGTGGCCTCGCTCCCCTGACCACAGGGAGTTAGCAGGTCGCCATCTGCTGGTCAGTGACAGACGGAGCGGCAGGATGGATGTGACCTGGGAACTGGGAGTGGAATAAGTGACGGATGGTGTTTCTACCAGTGCGGTCGCATTACACTAACTGGATTTTAACACGAATAAATAGGCTCCGCACGCACAAGCAGCCGAGAGGATTTAGAAATGCTTTTTTTTGTTTATATTTTACCCTTTAATTTTCGCTTTTTGAAGAAAGCAATGCATGTTTTTTGAGTAGCATTTTTTTTTTTTTTTTATCCCTTTTTTATTATAAGCTTCTAACAAATGGCTGAAATGCAGCTTTGATGGTAAATGTTAAAGTTAAAGAAGACATGGTATTTTTAAAAATGATTTTTAAAAGAGACTTGACTAAATTGACTTTTTAACTGTGTTCCATTGTTCCCTCGACAAAATCAGACCTATCAGGAACCGGCACAAACATGTAGCTCCGCCCCCTTCTGTCTATGTGCTCTGGTCTCAGTCCTGTACAGTATCATGGCATTGTACCCTACTCTGCTTTAATCTACTCTACTCTACTCTACTCTGCTTTACTCTACTGTGCTCTACTTTGCCCCTCTCTTCTCTACTCTACTCTCGCGCTATTCTATTCTATTCTATTCTATTCTACTCTACTCTTCTCTACTTTACGTGGTGCCTCTCTACGTGTTAGTATCTGGTACCGTATTCTAGCAACCTACCCACACTAAACCAATATACGGGGAAATTCCTTGGTAACCATGGCTTCCAGCTTCACTCAGGTCAATCTTTGTTTGTGAGAACACTTTAGTAACAAGAGAGAAAACTGCATAAAGGACTGAGACAATGCAGACATAGAATAACATATAAGATACATACAAGAGACGATTGAAATCAGGAAGCGGGGCTGACGGTCCATCAACAGAGACGAGGGGGCCTATGCCTTGGCTCACACTTGGGACTGACTTCTCCAGAGACCACAGCACAGGGGGGAGCAGCTGATAGAGGGTGGAAGTCTATGTACTGTATATGTAAAGTCTATGTACATTTCTCCATTGTGAGATCAATCAATTCAATCTTATCTTATACATGTTAATGAAGCCGCACTAGCTTCTGTACACTTATATTATTTAAAGAACCTTCTAACCCAGCTGGTAAATACTACATTTTGCACCATGTGGGCCTTTGTTTGGGATCTTAAGTAAGTAAGTAAGTAATCTTTATTTATATACCGCCTTTTCACTGCAGATCTGAGTCTCAAAGCGGTTTACAATTGTTGATTTTGGGCATTTTATCTCTCCCTCCACACAGAGATGGGAGCGGGGGTCGCCAGTACAGGAGGCGCATGCCAGACATGCCTATTGGACATATTTTTAGTGGTAGGGGAAACCGGAGTACCCGGAAGAAACCTACGCAGACACGGGGAGAACATGCAAACTCCACTCAGAAAGGCCCTGGTCCGACCGGGATTCGAACCCAGGACCTTCTTGCTGAGAGGCGAGAGTGCTATCCACTCAGCCACCGTGCCGCCTTTGTTTGGGATCTTAATAATAATTACAGCAGGAGAGATAACTACCTTGTTCAAAATTGAGTCCATCCATCAAACACACTTTCCGAATCCTTCCTTACTAATTGTTTTCAATATTGTCGAGGTCGTAAAGGCAAAGTCAATTTAGAGTCGTCATCTCAGCGCCTGGAACAGTTAGCAACGTTCTCGGCTTTTATGACTCTTCGAGAAAGGAATACGGAGCCCAGTAATTGGTCATAAAACCTTTGACAGGGATTCATAATTGAAAGAACAATTAGAATGAGGCTGATTGAGGCCAGACTGAGGGCTGCGTCTGAGAGGGTCGCAGTCTCACAGGTGGAAGAACTTTTAATGGAGATATGAGTGAGCTGTCGGTGAATTTTCTCTTCAAAAACAACACAACCACATTTGTATCTTGTTTTATCACGCAACTACTGTACCATTTTACATACTCTTTTAGTAGCTGTTAAAGTACAATGTCATTTTCATGGCTAATGCTACACATTTAAAGAGATTTCTTGTGAATGAGACACAATACAACAGGTACAACAATAAATACATAGATATTTTATTTTGATTATTGTTATTTATTTTATTTAAAGGAGCAGTATGTAAAAATCTGGCCAAAAGTGGTACTGCAGCCTCTCCCTCTCTCCCTGACTCAGGTTGCCAGATATGCAGACGAATCCAGCTGGGACCATAACAGCTGAATAGACAAGAGTTTTGTCAACAACAAATCTATAACCAACACCTTTTTCACAAAGATAGAAATCCTGGTTTTATTCCTTGTTTTGTCGTTAATGATTTGAGAATCATAATGAAACCTTTTAGTTCTGCGCCACATGGTACTTTACCAGTGAGATTAGCTCCACACGGTGAGTTCTGGCGCCCGGATCATGGACTTTCTGATTGGTGAAACGGTGGAGGGCGGGACATCAAAATGAAAACAATAACAAGATTTAGAGGCTGGAAAACTAATTTAGAAATTCAAATATCTCTGAACTACTGTCATCAGTTAAAGAAGTATTGGAAAAGAACATTTTTTGTTAATGTTTTTTGACCGATTAGGGCCCTTTAATGATGACTTTACAAAAAAATCTTACACATTGCTACTTTAATCTTTAAAAGAGGGTCCATATAAAACAAACACAACAAGAACATTTAAACATTCAAGGTTTACAAAATTCTATAAAAACAGTTTCTCCAGAGTTCAGTGTCAGACGGAAAAACATTCATTATTACATTTAAAGAGTCCTCAGAGCGTTTCATGAACTTATTAATTAATCCCTTTCAAACAAACAAATACATAAATAATGATACAAGTTACTAACAATGGTAATAAAGTGCAGCAGCAGCAGGTGGGGAAGTCTGCTTGGTTCAGACCATTTCCTCTGCTCTGGTTCAGAGTGAAATTCTCAATGCTTTATTAGAATATTTCAAAATAAAAAGTCAGAATTCCTCCAGTAGATTTCCACCTGATCTGTGCTCGGTCTGGACCATGACACCTCTCTGCTCTGGTCCGGATCAGTGTAAAACCATGAAGACTGTACTGCAGCTACATTTACTACTAGAAAAATGCAAGATTATTTTTGTTATTTTTGTTATTTGTATAAAGCACAATACGACCGCTGCCATTTCCAGTGCATTCAAAAGTAAATTTACAATAGTACAGGTCTTCCTCTTTCGCCCAGTTTCTGAAAACTGCTTAAAAATTATGGTCTACAAGTAAAAATGATCAAAGACCTATATTTCTAGTATTTCATATTGGCTGAATGTGACTCTATATTGTAATGACCTATGTACTCTGGGTACTTATAGTATTTTAAAACTAGTCCCCAGGAAGAGTAGCTGTCCATTTGGTGACAGCAAATGAGGATCCAGACATAATAACAATAACATCTATTCTGCTTTGAACTAATGAGATTCTAGATTCTGCACCAAATGCCCTCGACGCATTCTCACCAAATTGCATTATATTCAGTTATGATGAAATCTCCCATTTACCAAAGGGACCTTTCTCATTTCTTTTTTAATCCTTCTCGTTTTTGTTCGCCGATGACCCAAATGCGGCTTTAGATCTGAGCTGTAAGAGACATATATTGAGACTTAGCGAATCGTGGCGTGTGGAGTTTGCATATATCTGCTCTTGGGGCCAATTAACAGTCAGATAAATCCCTCTCATTGAGCATAATTACTATTAAGAGTATCGGTCCCCACACGGAGAGAGCAGCACTGAAGTGTACATCTATAAAACATCTCCAGTATATCTCCATGAAGGGTTCCCTGGGTGTTTCTTTGGCAGGGAGGGAGGAATCTTAAAGTCCTGGTTTTGACCTATGATGGTTGGCCATATTGTAGTGTGGGTGTGAATTCTGTAAGAAATGCTAACGACGGCTCGTGACAGCTGCTTTGGGAAACTTTATCCAAGAGATTGCGCCTGGTTTGTGTGAATAGAAAAGGAACATACAGTGGTGTAGGAGTGAGTCCGAGTATGGAACAATGAGACGTTATCTATGGTCAATTCACTTCAATGTATTCTTGTATCGCCCTAAATCACAACAGTAGTTCTCTAGGACAGTGTTTTTCAACCAGTGTGCCAGGGAACGTAAGTGTGCCGTGAGATGTTATTCAGTGTGCCTTGGTCAAAATACTGTGAAAAAAAGAAAGAAAGAATTTGTCATGGTGAGGACTTCCTGTTAATGTATCGGGTTTTAATTTGATTTATTTTTCTACGAAGTCTGCATTTGTGTGAAGTGCACGTACGGGTTTGAGTGCGCAGGTTACAGTCATCGACTCGTCAAGAGATGGTCATTTTCAGACCTAAACTTTATTAAAATGAAAGGTAATTTTGTCTGACCCTGTGGGAAACAAAATGAATTGCTCCACACACGTTAAAATAAATGTATATTGGTTATTCGTAATTTGAGGTAGCTGTCTAATTTTAAGTTAAATGTGGGTAACTAACTGTTATCTGGTCAGTTTTTATACATCCTAAGTTTATTGTACCAAGTGTAAAGTTTAAATTGAATGTTATATGAAAGCTTGCATTAAAAAAGTTCTAAGATTGTTAGCATAGAATGTCCGTAATTCTTCATCAAACATAACAGCAAAACTTATTAACACACATACAGCATATATTTCAAAACTTTCACTTAAATGCATTTTCCTGACGTTTTGGTTTGTACCGCAAAGAATTATGGGCAATATCCTTTGCCAGAGTCCGCTTAGATGCAGGCTACGGTGAAGTGTGGATCAGGGGCGCAAAGGGGGCGGGGCCTAAGACCTCCCTGGAGAATTGGGACTGGACCCTACACACTCGCACCCATCATCGGGAACGTGCAAATGAGGGGCGCGAGGTGGAAGTGCGAGTATTGGGACGGGGCCTTTGTACCTGTGCTCATGTTTTCTTGTTGTCGGCCCATTGTTGTTTTCCGCCCATGTCTTGTTCCCGGTTTCAGTTTTGACTTTTTTTTGGCATTTATTAGATTATATTATTTTGCCGTTCTGCTTTTGGGTCCTTCCTTGTTTATCCGTGACAGAATTAGAGGATTAGAAATACTTTTTTGAACTTTTTTGATGAGATTTACTTAGTTTTGTTAATAAAGACCTCAGAGTTACATTAGTTTGTATCAGTTTCAGCTGGTGCGGTGCCCTTGAGATGGTTTTAAAGGGAAAAGGTGTGCCACGGCTAAAAAAGGTTGGGGAACACTGCTCTAGGAGGACTTTACAAGACTGTTGAATTCGCCAACACAGATCAGAGAATGAAAAAGTTCAAACACAAGACATGAGATAAAAAACAAATTGAGGCATTGGTTCATAATGGGCAGATACCAATGTCCATACACTGCAGAAAAAGATTAAATATGAATAAAAATTGCTTAAATCGAGTGTTTTTTATCTTATTTGAGCACATTCTGACTGTCTGTAAACAAGATCTTCCACTGGGACAAAGCCATTTAGTCTTATTTCAAGAGCTGCTGCTTTTTTCTCATTCCAAGGGAGACATTTCTTCATTTTCTTGCAATTAAACAGATACTTTTGCTTTGTCCCTTTGGCAAATCTTGTTTCAAGGCAGTCAGAATATGCACATATCAAGATACATTTATTTCTCATCACTTTTTGCATTCTAAATGTTAATTAATGTTCTTGAATGTCCAGTGTCCTGGATCACTCTCTCTGGCAAAGAATAATTCTACTTTAATACATTCGTCTCATTAAATGACTATTTTTGCACTATTTAAATACATATTAGGTCCTTACTAAATGTCTTGAAAATTTACCCAAACACACATTAACTCACTACATCCTGACTTGAATTAGAGAAATGTCTTGTCCAACGCCCTTCGGGAGATGTAGGGCTATTTATCGGAGCTATTAAGTTGGTAATTCATTTAGCCGCAATTTCAGGTCTCGCAAATTAATGCTATTTTCTATCTCTGGGAAAGACGTCTCCCCTGTCCCCAGTGTCTGCACGAAATATCAAAATAACAAATGTTGAGTGAAATGGTGAGAAAATATGCTGTAAAATTACCCATCCACCATTGCACTGTTCAAATCATCAACCTTTATTAAGAGAAGCGAGTTAGCCTAGCATTAGCCATCCGTAAACTCTGGTCCATGATCATTTCCTACATGTACGTCTGGGTCTTACCATGTGTAAACTCTGGTCCATGATCATTTCCTACATGTACGTCGGGTCTTACCATGTGTAAACTCTGGTCCATGATCATTTCCTACATGTACGTCTGGTCTTACCATGTGTAAACTCTGGTCCATGATCATTTCCTACATGTACGTCTGGTCTTACCATGTGTAAACTCTGGTCCATGATCATTTCCTACATGTACGTCTGGTCTTACCATGTGTAAACTCTGGTCCATGATCATTTCCTACATGTACGTCTGGTCTTACCATGTGTAAACTCTGGTCCATGATCATCTCCTACATGTACGTCTGGTCTTACCATGTGTAAACTCTGGTCCATGATCATCTCCTACATGTACGTCTGGTCTTGCCATGTGTAAACTCTGGTCCTTGATCATTTCCTACATGTACGTCTGGTCTTACCATGTGTAAACTCTGGTCCATGATCATCTCCTACATGTACGTCTGGTCTTACCATGTGTAAACTCTGGTCCATGATCATCTCCTACATGTACGTCTGGTATTACCATGTGTAAACTCTGGTCCATGATCATCTCCTACATGTACGTCTGGTCTTACCATGTGTAAACTCTGGTCCATGGTCATCTCCTACATGTACGTCTGGGTCTGATCCTAGTGGCTGCAGTTTCCTCGGTTAAATCCCCTCCGACCAATCAGAGAACGGGGGAGGCGGGTGTTGTAGGTCGGTGTCGGTGACGTCAAGAGTTTGTGCTGAATTTTCTGGTTGTAGTTTGTCGGAAAATGCGATAGTAAAATAATCTGTTCTGGTTCAATCCAAATATCAAGAAACTGAAACCGTTGCTGTAAGTTTTAAAGCACAGGTGCTAATTTTCAACACTAGTCCACAGGGGCTTTTACAGTTCATAAGATATAATGCATTTTAAAGAACTACAATATAAATTACATGTGAGATGAAGTCTGCGTGGATCTTGACAGCTGTTTGAGCTCTCTGCTGAAGACGGTCATGTTAGTCTGTAGTTTTAGCCCAGTGTGGAGAGAGTTCCACAGTTTAACCCTAAAGGAGAAGCTGAAATGTCCAAAAGATGTTCTGAGCTTTGGGAGCACACGGTCCCCACCGACTGTTTAGCAAATGTCATTGCTGCAAAGATCATCACAGGCTCCGTTAGTGGCAAAGGAGATGGCTAAAGCTAGGCTACATGCTAAAGCTAGGCTAAATGCTAAAGCTAGACTAAATGCCTCGCTAACTCGGGTGCATTACATACGTCACGGTAAACTCAGATCCAATTCTCCTAATGGAGAAAATCAGGACCTCAGTACGAAATTATATGAGTACAATGGTTAAGACCAGGTTATTTTCATTTGGATCCCCATTAGTGGGGGTTGCTATTGTCTTCCTGGGATCGACTCCTGGTTTCTGCTAGGAAGAATTCAAAGTCAACAAAAAAACACAATGTGACTCAAAGATTTAGCCCGTATCTGGGAAACAAACGTGAATTTTGGCTCTTAAACCATTTACCATTGTCAGCTCATTACAATGCCTCCTCGTTCCTTCCTCAGACGCACAGAGTGAAACAGTTTTTAATGCAGTTTAGCACAAAGTACATTAGAAGTTGTGAAGGTGGCAGACGGGTCCAGACTCCAGCTGTCAGTGAGAGCGAGAGAGAAAAGGCGTTGATTGGAGCCGAAACAGCAGCGAAGACAGCATCAGTTAGAGAGGCGTCAATCACAAACACACAAACTTGTTCTGAAGTCAAATTCCAACCACTTTAGCACCAGTTTGGATTCAAAGGCAAGACACCATCAACAAGAGAGAGTTTAGTGTATGTCAGATCTGCAGAAAGAGCAGTTTATTGTATGAAATATAAACACAATTTGACTCTTCAGGGAGAGACGGTGTGTAGAGCAGCAGCCTTTTTTAACACAAGATGAGCTGAGCATTTTTCATATTTTTACAGTTTACATTTTTACTTTCTTATCGTGTTATATTGTTGTGTTTTTGTAGTGTTGTATTATTGTACTGTGTACAGCACTTTGGGGCAGTGATGGCTGTTTTGTAAATGTGCTTTATAAATACATTTGACCTTGACCTTGACCTTGACCTTGACCTTTGAGCCTGAAGGTTGTGGCTGGTTCTCCTTGTGTGTCTTGAACATGACACACAAGGGGAGAGATTTTAGCCTCTCTTATTTGTGTTTTTGACATATTCTTTGGCTGATAAAAAATCATAGATATAAAAAAGGTGTTTCCTGCTGCAGCTTTGGTACCTTACAGGAGCAGATGAGTCCGTAAATGTCGTTGAATGTGGAGCGACCTGGATCATCACCACTGTCCTCAGACCCTGAACCAAGTAAATTAAAGTCAATAAATAATCACAGAACATTAAGTTTAGGTACAAATATAAAATCCTTCAGTTGTCTGCAGCTAAACAGAACTATTTTAAACCTGTATGTAAACATTGTCCCAGAAGAGGTCTGTCTCACTTTTGTAGGAAGATTGTTCCAGATTATAGCTGCATGAATCTGAAGTACAGCCTCTCCATGTTTAGTCCAGGAGGCCAGTCCCTGTGCTGCTCAGAGTCCCAGTAGGAGGCCAGTCCCTGTGCTCCTGAGAGTCCCAGCAGGAGGCCAGTCCCTGTGCTGCTCAGAGTCCCAGCAGGAGGCCAGTCCCTGTGCTGCTCAGAGTCCCAGCCAGAGGCCAGTCCCTGTGCTCTTTAGAGTCCCAGCAGGGGGACAGTCCCTGTGCTCCTCAGAGTCCCAGCAGGAGGCCAGTCCCTGTGCTCCTCAGAGTCCCAGCAGGAGGCCAGTCCCTGTGCTCCTCAGAGTCCCAGTAAGAGACCAGTCCCTGTGCTCTTTAGAGTCCCAGCAGGAGGCCCGTCCCTGTGCTCCTCAGAGTCCCAGCAGGAGACCAGTCCCTGTGCTCCTCAGAGTCCCAGCAAGAGGCCCGTCCCTGTGCTCCTCAGAGTCCCAGCAGGAGGCCAGTCCCTGTGCTGCTCAGAGTCCCAGCAGGAGGCCAGTCCCTGTGCTGCTCAGAGTCCCAGCCAGAGGCCAGTCCCTGTGCTCCTAAGAGTCCCAGCAGGAGGCCAGTCCCTGTGCTCCTCAGAGTCCCAGCAGGGGCCAGTCCTTGTGCTCTTTAGAGTCCCAGCAGGGGGCCAGTCCCTGTGCTCCTCAGAGTCCCAGCAGGAGGCCCGTCCCTGTGCTCCTCAGAGTCCCAGCAGGAGACCAGTCCCTGTGCTCCTCAGAGTCCCAGCAGGAGGCCCGTCCCTGTGCTCCTCAGAGTCCCAGCAGGAGGCCAGTCCCTGTGCTGCTCAGAGTCCCAGCAGGAGGCCAGTCCCTGCGTCTGGATTGATGTTATTCTCATTCCAGTTTGATTGTTTTAGAGCGGGATAAGCACAGAGACCAAACCCTGGACACTGTTTTACTACAGACATGAGTGAAGGATTCGCAGATAACTGAGCAAATAACTGAGCACAGTAGCTTTGTCTAAATCCGTTTGTCATTCTTTATTGAGCTTTAAAAGTTAGCGGAGGATAAATGTATCAATAAAAAGTCCATAAACATCAGATGTGTGGTAGAAACAGCAGGTAATAAGAGCCGGGGCTAATGATATTGTAAATAAACTCTGATAGGTGCAATTATAGTCGGAATGTGGGATGTTTTTCTCATTACTAAGAACGAGTCCAGCCTGAACACGAGCCAAAGTCGAAGTTAATGTCAGACAGAAAGAACTGATTTTAATGCGACTTTTAAAGAAACAACATGAAAATAATGCGTACAAGTTTTTTGCATTTCTTGTTGCATTTTTGATGAGTTTTTCTAGCCCCAAGATTGGATTTTACAAAACGGAACGATGTGTTTTTATCCTTTGAATGATAAAACTAAAATGGATGAGGGTATATTTTTGGCAAGTGCAAGTTTTCTAACATACATATTAAAATACAGTTCAATCAGGTGCTATACCGAGTCACAAATTAAAAGAACTAAAGTGCCCAATTTCTTTAACCTTTAACTTTCTTTTCGACAGTTGAAAATCTGTCTATGTAATTTATTTTCCACCTCGTCTCAGAAAGTTTCTCCGACATGTTGGGCTGGTAATTGGAGTTGTGAGGCGCTAATTGAGAAGTGGTTTATCACATTTAAGGCAAATTTATTTCATTACAAAAGTGTTTTCGGAGAAGGAAGTGAAAGTGATTCAGGAGAGAATGAGTGAAGTAGGAACTAATGTGTTTGTTTTTATCTGTTTTTACTGAAATATACAGAGGATTATCTTCTGGGGGCTTTGTACTCATCAAAAATACACAAATGTTTCAGCAGAATATACACACATTCACACACAGACAGACAAACACACACATATGCATACAGATACACACCTGCACACACACACAGACACACACATGCACAGACAAACGAGTATACAGACACACACACGCACACACAAATACAGACACACATGCACACACGCACAGACACACACATACATGCACACACAGACACAGACACACACAGACAAAGAAGTATAAAGACACACAGACACCGACACACACACAGACACAAACACAAAGACACAAACACACACACACATACACTCACACGACCAGACGCACACACGCACAGACGCACACACACAGACACACACATGCACAGACAGACAAGTATACAGACACACACACACCGACACACATGCACAGACACAAACACACAAAGGCGCATGCATAGACACTAAGACACGCACACACAGACACAGGCGTGCACACACACACAGACACGCACACACACACATGCGCACACACACACACACACACAGACACGCAAACCCAAAATGACAAAAATCCAGTTCCATTCTTCAGTAAATATAAAAAATGTACTTTATAAACTCATGATTTGAATTGGTTTAACCGTAGGATGTTGCTTTGTCAAAATGAAAAATAGTGTGTATAGTTGTATCACCCTCTTTACCGACATGTACGAAACAGGCTAAAAACACTTTAGTTGTATTTCTGTCTCATAAATCACTATTTTTATGTTGTAATGTTCCCACTTGCTTTGAAAAAAGGACTAAGGCTGAGGCATTGTTCAGACTCAGTGAGTGGAAAGAGACCGACCCAGGTTTATGGTCCACCTTTGTATCACAGATTCTCACAGAAACAGGTCTTTCTCCAACACTGGCCCAAAAATCCTTCTGATCTCCAATTATCGCTTTCTCCTTATCCCTGCACTGACCTTACAGACCTGTGTGTGTGTGTATACGTGTGTGTGTGTGTGTGTGCAGGTCACAGTCTTGCATATGTGTGTGTCTGTGAGTGTGTGTGTTGGTCACAGACGTGTGTGTATGTGTCCGTGTGTGTGTGAATGTGTGTTTAAGCATGTCCCAAAATGTCTACAAATAGTGAAAATGTGTGTCGGTGTCGAAACACTCCCAAAAACTTTGATACGCCCCCTATGGTCATGCACGGAACTACCTAAACACACTTTTAACACACACACATACACTTGACCTCATATGTCACCTATTTTGTCACAAACTTAAATACATCCCCAGAGGTGGGTAGAAGAGCCACAATATTGACTCAAGCTAATTTAAAAACATGCTTGAGTAGTGAGTGACTGTTTGTACAAAAAAAACACTTTCAGCCAGAAGAGACCTTTCGGAGTGGAGCTTGCACTCCTTGTGTCAGAAGATTTTCTCCGGGTACTCTCGTTTCCGATAATACTAAAAAGAATGTACAAAAGGTTCCCTGGAAAATATTCTTGTGTCAAAAAGGACAAACATGTATAAAAAGAAATAATTCTAGAATAAAGTTAAAATGTGTTTGTCCACCTACAAGGTTTCTCTCCGTGAAAGGAGTAAGTATTGATAAATATCTCACTCAGACCTTATGTGTGTGTGTTGTAAGACCTAGGAGAAAGTCCTGGGTTCGAATCCCGGTTGGACCAGGGCCTTTCTGAGTGGAGTTTGCATGTTCTCCCCGTGTCTGCGTAGGTTTCCTCCGGGTGCTCCGGTTTCCCCTACCACTAAAAATATGTGCAATAGGTCTGGCATGTGCCTCCTGTACTGGCACCCCCACTCCCAAAAATCACAATTGTAAACCGCTTTGAGACTCCGATGTGCAGTGAAAAGGCGGTATATAAATAAAGATTACTTACTTACTTGTAGGTCCTGATATCTCACTCAGACCTCATGTGTGTGTTGTAGGTCCTGATATCTCATTCAGACTTAATGTGTGTGTTGTAGGTCCTAATATCTCACTCTGACCTGATGTGTGTGTTGTAGGTCCTAATATCTCACTCAGACCTGATGTGTGTGTTGTAGGTCCTAATATCTCACTCAGACCTGATGTGTGTGTTGTAGGTCCTAATATCTCACTCAGACCTGATGTGTGTGTTGTAGGTCCTGATATCTCACTCAGACCTGATGTGTGTGTTGTAGGTCCTATTATTATATGACTTGGCCCGTACGCGCGCTCTGATTGGCTGATTACCGGTCTGATATTTTCCCATCTCGGACCGTTACCATGACAATTGGTCCGAACAGCGCGTATCACACAAAGCCAAGTTGGACATGAACATACTTCACAAATATCTCAAAAGCATTGGTAAAGACACAGACGAGAGTCATATAATAAAACATTTATTAACCTTGCTTGCTCGGTCTGTGCAGAGAAATCTCAGACCTTGGCCTTTTTGCACAGTTGTACATTAAGGCCGCGGTCTGATATTTCTCCATACAGACCTCACGCTCGGTTAATAAGCCGTTAATATCTCAGCCTCGATACGAACAATTCGGGCCCTTGGAGGAGACTCCTGATTATGGGAGACCCGAAAAAGCATTTTGCATACACATGAACAAACCGACCACGTAGCGCCAGCGTGTGCTGGTCAGCTCCGTGAGCCGGGTTACATACTGTACGTGTCATAGTCCGAACGAGCCGAGCTGTATACGGGACCCGGTGCAGTCTGGGAGCCGCCGCAGAGCAGAGCAGCAATGAAGGCCGCAGACGACGTGTTCCAGCGGGGAAGCGGCGTGATTCGGCGGGAGGAGCGCCACAGGCAGCAGTGGAGGTTTAGAGAACCATGCGGGGAAAGAGAGTAGTGTCTCGGTTGGGGATGAACCAGTGGCGGTAAAGAAGTGACGCCAGGACAAGCCAGACCTGACAAAGGTACTGACTTACGACAGCCGATCCAGAGCTTAATGACACACGAGCGGCAGCTGAGCTGCAGTGAGCAGTGTTAAGAGCTTCAGGAAGCACTGCTTGTCAGGAAGTGGCTGCCTTTTAAACTGCCCGCTATGTTTCCTGTATGTTTAAGGCCCTGTCCACACGAAGTCAAGCTCAGGCCTAAACGCAAAAATACTTTATCAATCCAGTGTATAGTCCATACGAGGCCGGCGTTTTGGGGGGGTGTAAACGAACATTTTTGAAACTAGGTCCCAGAGTGGAAAGATTTCAAAACTCCGTATATGCCGCTCCGTGGTTACTGCCTCTCCGCAATGTATCTGAGACGCTTGCGTCATCGCCCCGCCTCTTGTTAAAGCACGCATACGCCGCACTCAGAAAATAATGACAACAACAATGTAGCTTGTTGGTTTTGTAATCCAGTGCGACCCGAAGCAACAGTTCAACCTCATCGTCCGTCCATACTAATGTAGTACCAGCTCGCCCACTCGCCATGTTGTCTGTTTACAAAATTCCGCGCATGCCCACGGAAGTTTGGGCTTGATCCCGTCATTGCGTCACAGCGCCACCAACAGGTCTGGCATAGTTTCACAGCGTTTTCAGGCGTATTGACTACATTCATATGGACGCACACATTTACTGAGCTAACTCCGTGTTTACAGAAAAAGTTTCTGAAATTATAAGCGTTTTGTCTTCGTGTGGATATAGCCTAAGTTTCAGAAGTAAATCTGGAAAAATAAATGACTGATGATGAAGCTGTCAATGCACCAACGATTCTTCACCAAAACACACTTTATTAGTCACTTCTTTCATTGGAAAGTAAAAGTTGGTGATGTGTTTGTAAATGGTGAACCCTGGAGTTTAAAAAACATAGACGGACATCAATATGTTTTATATGATTTTTATTTTTATTTTCTGGTCATTCAGGTTGGGGGCGGCAACTACTAAAGTCCATTTTCACAGCGCAACTTCCACTTCTGTTATAAGTCTTGCAGGTTTCTAAAGATCTCAAGGTCAACAGGAAATGATAGAACTCAGGCTGCGGACCCAGATCTTCTCCATAGCAAGACAACTGCACTAAACTATTACTGGTGCCTTAAAACTGTTGCATTCAACCTGAAACACAGCTTCCTATTGGATGCAACACGTCACACTAACCATTCATCCCACACACGGTGGTGGTGAGCTACTAAGCACAGCTGCCCTGAGGCAGACTGCTCCAAGTGAGGCTGCCTGTCATCGGCCCCTCCTACCACCACCTCATTCACACACACAACATTCACACAAGGCAAAGAAGGTGAAGTGTCTTGCCTAAGGACACATCAAGTTTACAGTCGCCCCACTGTAGCACCTACTTTGTGTATCCTTTTCTTGGAACCCAAGGGATTAGTCTCAAAATGTAAATTTGCCCTCTGCATTTGACCCATCCTGATGCCACTGAGGCTTACGTCAGGAGCAGTGGTCGCCGTAGTAACAGCGCCCAGGATTTTTGTCAATTGAGCATGTTTTTAGTGGTAGGGGAAACCGGAGTACCCGGAGAAAACCTACGCAGACACGGGGAGAACATGCAAACTCCACTCAGAAAGGCCCTGTTCCGACCTGGATACGAACCCAGGACCTTCTTACTGAGAAGCGAGAGTGCTAACCACTCAGCCACCGTGCCGCCCGTCATAATGAAGTTGAACTGATTCTCAAATGTTTGTGTGGATATAATCCATGACTGTGCCTTAAAGGGGACATATCATGAAAAATCCACTTTTTGTGCCTTAAATGCCTTATGTTGTGAAGTTGGAGCCTCTAGAAGTGCAAAAAAGTTGAAATCAGTCTCTTCATGGGTTGCAGAGAACACTTCATATTCTGTTTAGGTAAGATATTTCAACCCGTTCTGATTTTGCCATTCTCTATTACGTGTTTAGAATTATTACGTCACAGTATTTGCAGCGAGACTGCTATATAAGGGCATGGGCGTCTAACAAAGCACTTCGGCCCAGCCCTCCTCTACTGTGCATCACTTCGAATTTGTAGTCCAAGCTCAAGGATGCCAGCGAACAGGGCTGGACTGGCCATCGGGCGTACCGGGCAATGCCCAAAGGGCCGATGCCCATATTTGGGCCGGTCTGTCTGCCTCATACAAATCACATGTTTATGAGAAGTGTAAATCCGTTGAGAATTGTTCGAGCGGGGCGCGCGTATCCGCGGGGCACCTGCTGTATGTACTCGAACGGGATTCCGCCACCTCAGCGGCCGCAGTGTTCCGGGGCATCTGCGGCCGCTTTGTAATGAGCAGCTTCCGCGTCCAGCGGCTGCGAGAGGCTGTGAGCGTCCAGCCGCTCGCAGCCGCTCCACCGTGTTGTGGCTGAGCGCGCAGTCTCAACGTGGCCATGTACCCAACCCCATAAACGCGCACAGGACCATGCGTGTCTTTGAGTATTTGTGCACCCAATAAATACACTGCTGCAGGAAACAGTCCGCGTCTCCCCTCTCCTCTCGAAGCGCGATTAAACACCCTAAATAAAGCTCTGATACCTAAATTTTGCATTGCATTAAAAGTTCATGTTTGAGCCCAAAAGTAATATGTTGTGAACAAATTAAAAAGATTTAGAGCCAGCAAATGGCTGACAATATGCATTTCAGTCTTTTTTGACCAATTCTCATCCCTGTAACAAACAATAGTGTTGTCTGTGTCCACCTCCCTCACTCTGAGACATGTTTATTACTGTCTTGTAATGTAGACTATTGCATTTTATTTTATTGTTGAAACTGCACATATCCTGATCCTCTACAGTATTTGCTTCCACATACTGTATAAACTAGGAGTCGGCAACCTGCGGCTCCAGAGGCGCATGCGTCTCTTTCCTTCTGTAGAAGGAAAAACGTTCTTAACGTTTTAATTGCTGTAAAATTGTGCATAAGTAATATTCAATTTAAACATTTCTGTCAACATACCCTGCGACGTAGACTAAGAATGAAAATTAACATTTGCTTTCAGTCAATGAGGAAGGCCTGCTTCATGTTTGCGATGTAATGAGAAGTTTCTATGAGATAATTATCTATGCTTAGAAACTACGAAAATGGCCGCTCTGGGTGGAGTTGAACCTGTGTCACCTGGATGGGGGGGTTTGCATTGAGCGCCTCATTTGCATTTAAAGAGACAGCACCAAAACAGGTGGCTCTCAGACGCACCTCAGAACAGGTGTAGAAGAAAGGCCCGTGGAGCTACAAATAATGAGACTCAGACCCAGGCATTGCAGTTACGCTTTATATAGGCCACAAATGAATGATTTAGATGTAAAAATCAATTATTTGAAAACACGATATGTCCACTTTAAATGTTGGCAAAGTGCTGCAGAACTGGAATGTTGTCCTTTACAGAAGAAACAGACAAACATTGTCCAGACTCTTTAGATAGAATCTTGGGGCTCCAGCATTTTAGATCCTTGAGCTCTTTGACTCTGGGCTTTTCCTTCACTCGTCCAAAGTCTATGTTGTAGACCGTTGTTTCTATGAAGATGTAAAAGTCTGTGAGTGACTCTGCATAGTTCAAACTGAAGATGAATGGCACTTTGAAGAGTTCATCCATCGCGGCAAGTGCTGTTTGTGTCTGGCATGGAGCACCTTATGGTCAACGACCATGAAGAACATCTGGATGTAGTGCTTCACATTAACAACACATCAAAGCAACGGTTGTCCAGGCTCCACTCCAGCAAGAAAAGAGTGAAGGCTCACTCCAATCTGTAAAATAGTCAGGAACGTTACTTTTTATATATACTTAAAATAGATATAAATGGCTAAAAAGGAAAATAAAAAATACAGTTTAAGTACAGAACTTTACAACGATGGTTACTGATGATGGTTTCAGAGAGACTGTTTTTACATAAAGTCTAACAATTAAAGTAAAAACTCTGTTCTGTACCAACTTTGTAAAACATGTTGATTTACTTTGTAAAAAATATTGTTTGGCGTCTACCCACACACAAAATAACAATGTTTCTTTCAGTATTACCAACGTACCTGCAGATATTTAACAAGCTCGTCAATAGCTTGAGATCGGACATGTAGAGATCGGTCATGTAGAGATCGGACATGTAGAGATCGGACATGTAGAGATCGGACATGTAGAGATCGGTCATGTAGAGATCGGACATGTAGAGATCGGACATGTAGAGATTGGCCATGTAGAGATCGGACATGTAGAGATCGGACATGTAGAGATCGGACATGTAGAGATTGCTCATGTAGAGATGGCGATTGAAAAGTGTCTTTGATGATCGTTTCACTTGCTGATAGAGTTTGTTTTGCTACAGCTTCTTGGCAGTCATCTCTGAAGCTGGTCTTCAAGTTGTAGTTGATGTTTTCTTTTAGGATGAACGTCCTGATCAAAGTTTGAGGTTGGACTCGTCGCTGGAACCGTGTTTCGCTGACGTGTTTTTATTTGCCAGGACCGGTAACCAGACCCACCCACAGGGTCATAGAAGTGCTCCTGAAGAACAAAAAAATGTAACATTATTTATGCAGGTTAACAAAAGATAAGCTGTATAGAAAAAGAGTACTTACAAATCCTTTCACTGAGTAGGGATCTCTTAGGCAAGGGAACACAATGCGTAGTGAAAAAGTTGTCTTTGTAAGAAAGTTCCATCAGATTTTAGGGGATGGGAGTTGGTTGTTAAAGGAAATTGTTGAGGTATCGGTGTCTTCTTTGGTTTTCGTCTTTGGCTGGTTTGGCCTAAACACAACACGTTGTTGTGTTCTTACCAGCGCTGCACTCGGAGGTTCTGTCTTTTTCTCTGCTGGGAAGTTAGAGGTTGTGGCGGACCAGCTCTGTACCCAGGCCTCTGCTCCAGACTGTCATGTGAGCCAGTCAGAGAATTTATAGTCAGGCCCATATTCTTAATCAGAAGAGATGTACCCTTCATGGTTGGGTGAACATCATCTGGGCGCATGAGACCGGGCTTTCCCAAGAAGGGGCTCCAGTTGTCAACAAATACAATTCCACGTTGAGTGCACCAACCAGACAGCCAGCGATGGAAAGATAACATGCTGCTGTATGCTTCTTCACTGCCGGTGCTAGGTAGGGGTCCAGAAAAGATAACTCTGTCCGCCATTGTGCTCGCCAGATTACACACGGCGGCAACCTGCACCTTCAACATCTCTGCTGTTGTCTGTTTCCGCCTAACGTCATTGCCACCCGCGTGAACGACGACTAGACGAAAACGCTGCTTGTTTTGGTTCAGGACCCTCAGATTTCCTTCTATGTCGCCCATCCTGGCCCCAGGGTAGCACAGAACAGTTGCTCCCGGGAGCTTGACATCTCTAACAATAGAGCTGCCAATTACCAGAACATCAGCGGTTCTCTCAGTGGGGTTCTCCTTCCTGCCCGGCGGCGAGGGACAGCTCATGGGCAGAGCAGCCGGCAGAGTTGCCCTACACTCCTCCAACTGTTTTTGGTAATTGGCCAGTTGCTCCTTCGCCTTCTCTCCAGTTTCAGTTAGAGTGCTGATCATGTTGTGGTTCAGCTTTATCTGGTTCCTCAGCTCTTGAATGCTGTGTTCAAAGGTCCTCTTGGCATCCTCCACCTCATTCGTGTGTTTGTCTTGGGCCATAAGAAGTGTTTTTTCAGACAAAACTTGTTCATTTTTCAAATGCTGTTCCATGTCCAGTATTTTTGTCTTGAACCTTCGACAGAGAGCTGTGAGTTTCCCATTTTCTGCCTCCAGCTCGGCAATTGCAGAGTTTTTCAAGAGGAAATTTGTCCTACATTCCTCCAACTCTTTCTGGGTGGTCTTGAGCTCGTCAATGAAACTGTTGCCTTCTTGTAAACGAGAGTTCAGGAGGTTGATCGTCTCATTGTTCTCAGATTTGACCTGAGCAAGCTCATCCAGTAGGTCTCTAATAACTGTGTCTGTCTTTTTAGCAGACATTTTACCCGCAGTTTCCAAGGCCTTAATGTCCTCAAGGGCCTTCTGCAGTTCCTCTTGGAGTACAGTCTTCTCCTGGATGGTAAAATCCAGTCTGTCTTGGGTAGAAGAAGAGTTCTTCTCTGACTGCATTAGGGCAGTCTCCAAGGCAGATCTCTCAGTCTGGAGCTGGCTCACTTGCTCCTGCTGTTGGTGACTTTCGTCCAGTAGGTCTCTAATAACTGCGTCTGTCTTTTTAGCAGACATCTCACTCACAGTTTCCAAGGCCTTAATGTCCTCAAGGGCCTTCTGCAGTTCCTCTTGGAGTACAGTCTTCTCCTGGATAGTAGAATTCAGTCTGTCTTGGGTAGAGGTAGAGTTCTTATCTGACTGCATTAGGGCAGTCTCCAAGGCAGATCTCTCAGTCTGGAGCTGGCTCACTTGCTCCAACTGTTGGCGACTTTCATCCAGTTGAGTCTTCTCCAGCTCGCCCATCTGTATTTTCTCCCTCTGCAGGTCCTCCAATAGTTCCTTGTGTTCTTTCTCCAACATCAACACGTGATGTTCAAGCTCTTCAATGAGCTTTTCCTTCTTTGATCTCCTTCTAAAACATGCCATTTTCCTCAGTTGTATTCAGCCTGGTTTAAACCGTGGGACTTGAATTTCTGACCGGGCTCGATTTTTGTTTGACCCTATTCACAGACACCACACACACTAACACAGCAGACCGTGATGACGTAATGATTCCAATGAGATCACTAAGTTCTGTTGCCATGATGATAGAATCCATTGGGGTGTTCTGTTACCGCGGTGATTTTTGCATCCATCTTACATTCTGGCAAAGCAGAATTCTCATTGAAAATAAAGAAAATGGATGATGAAAATTATAGATTGAACGCTCAAGATATTTACAAAAAAGTAAGAAATAAACAAAACTTAAGAAGAAGGGACTGCTAACTCAAGGACTTTGAATGTGATTTGTAAAGAAACTAAGCGTCAATCAAGTGAACACAGAACTGGGGAGTGCTCATACTATCATACTCTTGTGAGGATTCTGTTGTCCATGTTTTTTATTTACGGCAATGATTTTGATGTAAGCCCCCCCCCTCCCCACCTTGCAATGTGTCAAATATCAACAAGATCATGTCACAGGAAAACAGATGTAATTGAAAAGGAATCATTAAAGACCTTATGCCGGGTTTAAAAAAAAAAAAAATGTGGATATCAAAATTGCATGACAATGTCAATCTGAAAGAGATTCCGGCAAAAAAAATCCTATATTTTATAAAAAGAACGTGTTTTTCATGAATTTAAGCTGTCTATGCTCTAACCTGTGTGTGACGTCATAGTGGGTAACGCCCATGCATTGAAAACCGTGGATCTATGCCACAGGACTGCCTCTTCTCTCTTCTCTCCACTGATGCCCAACACAATACTGCACTCTACAGGTGACAATTGCTCACTACACATAAATTGCCGTTTTGAGAGTGAAAAAGTGTCTGAGGTGGGATTTGAACCCCAGTATCTGGATTGACAGTCCATCGACACAACCACTGGACTATCTCTGTGACAACAAAGGTTTACAATCTAGTATTTATGTCACACTCGCTGTACACAGCCTTGTCATCTTGAATATCTGCGAAAAAAGAACGAATACCAAATTGTAAACAACTTACAGCGTTGAAACGTACCCACTCTGACGTCACCAAGGGCTGTGAAGTTTTTTTGTTTCTAAGGGCGTTGCTATGGGGTTATTTCGATTTGGGGGGATCAGACAAAAAAAACAACAACTGATTTTGAAACCTTTAGTAGTTCTCTTCTAATATAAAATTGTATTAAAACTGTATTTCTAAATAAATCAAACCCGGCATAGGGTCTTTAACATTGTGAAATAATCATTTAAATAAATAAAATGTATTCTGGATTAAATGAAGACATAACCAGAAACTGTGAAATAAATAACTTGAGCATGAGTTTCGATGTGTTTCAGAGCCTTTTTGAAAATGTATTATTTCAAGAAAATTATGAAGGTTATGACCCGGCTCCAAGGCTGCAACACAAAGTAGTATCACTCTTTTGTGTGTGTATTTGTGTGTGTGTGGCTGTGTGTGTGTGTGTGTGTGCGTGTAGGTCACAATCTTGTGTGTGTGTGTAGATTGCAGTCTTGTGTGTGTATCTATCTTTGTGAGTGTGTAGGTCACAGTCTTGTATATAGGTGTATGTGTATGTGTGTGTGTGTGTGTGTGTGTGTGTGTGTGTGTGTGTGTGTGTAGGTCACAGTCTTGTATATATGTGTATGTGTGTATGTGTGAGTGTATAGGTCACAGTCTTGTATATATGTGTGTAGGTCATAGTCTTGTGTATGTGTATGTATGTGTGTGTGTGTGTGTGTTTGTGGGTCACAGTCTTGTGTATGTTTGTGTGTGTCTCTGTGTGTCTGTGTCTCTGTGTGTCTGTGTCTCTGTGTGTCTGTGTGTCTGTGTGTCTGTGTGTCTGTGTCTCTGTGTCTCTGTGTCTCTGTGTCTCTGTGTGTCTGTGTCTCTGTCTGTGTGTCTCTGTGTCTCTGTGTGTCTCTGTGTCTCTGTGTCTCTGTGTGTTTGTGTCTCTGTGTGTCTGTGTGTCTGTGTCTCTGTGTCTCTGTGTCTCTGTGTGTCTGTGTCTCTGTGTCTCTGTGTCTCTGTGTGTCTGTGTCTCTGTGTGTCTGTGTCTCTGTGTGTCTGTGTCTCTGTGTCTCTGTGTGTCTGTGTGTCTGTGTCTCTGTGTCTCTGTGTGTCTGTGTCTCTGTGTGTCTGTGTCTCTGTGTGTCTGTGTCTCTGTGTGTCTGTGTGTGTGTGTCTCTGTGTCTCTGTGTGTCTGTGTGTCTGTGTGTGTGTGTCTCTGTGTCTCTGTGTCTGTGTCTCTGTGTCTCTGTGTCTCTGTGTGTCTGTGTGTCTGGATGACATCCCCTACCACATCCCCCTACCACTAAAAATATGTGCAATAGGTCTGGCATGTGCCTCCTGTACTGGCACCCCCACTCCCAAAAATCACAATTGTAAACCGCTTTGAGACTCCGATGTGCAGTGAAAAGGCGGTATATAAATAAAGATTACTTACTTACTTACTTGTAGGTCCTGATATCTCACTCAGACCTGATGTGTGTGTTGTAGGTCCTAATATATCACTCAGACCTGATGTGTGTGTTGTAGGTCCTAATATCTCACTCAGACCTGATGTGTGTGTTGTAGGTCCTATTATTATATGACTTGGCCCGTACGCGCGCTCTGATTGGCTGATCACCGGTCTGATATTTTCCCATCTCGGACCGTTACCATGACAATTGGTCCGAACAGCGCGTATCACACAAAGCCAAGTTGGACATGAACATACTTCACAAATATCTCAAAAGCATTGGTAAAGACACAGACGAGAGTCATATAATAAAACATTTATTAACCTTGCTTGCTCGGTCTGTGCAGAGAAATATCAGACCTTGGCCTTTTTGCACAGTTGTACATTAAGGCCGCGGTCTGATATTTCTCCATACAGACCTCGCGCTCGGTTTATAAGCCGTTAATATCTCAGCCTCGATACGAACAATTCGGGCGCTTGGAGGAGACTCCTGATTATGGGAGACCCGAAAAAGCATTTTGCATACACATGAACAAACCTACCACGTAGCGCCAGCGTGTGCTGGTCAGCTCCGTGAGCCGGGTTACATACTGTACGTGTCATAGTCCGAACGAGCCGAGCTGTATACGGGACCCGGTGCAGTCTGGGAGCCGCCGCAGAGCAGAGCAGCAATGAAGGCCGCAGACGACGTGTTCCAGCGGGGAAGCGGCGTGATTCGGCGGGAGGAGCGCCACAGGCAGCAGTGGAGGTTTAGAGAACCATGCGGGGAAAGAGAGTAGTGTCTCGGTTGGGGATGAACCAGTGGCGGTAAAGAAGTGACGCCAGGACAAGCCAGACCTGACAAAGGTACTGACTTACGACAGCCGATCCAGAGCTTAATGACACACAAGCGGCAGCTGAGCTGCAGTGAGCAGTGTTAAGAGCTTCAGGAAGCACTGCTTGTCAGGAAGTGGCTGCCTTTTAAACTGCCCGCTATGTTTCCTGTATGTTTAAGTTTCAGAAGTAAATCTGGAAAAATAAATGACTGATGATGAAGCTGTCAATGCACCAACGATTCTTCACCAAAACACAATTTATTAGTCACTTCTTTCATTGGAAAGTAAAAGTTGGTGATGTGTTTGTCAATGGTGAACCCTGGAGTTTAAAAAACATAGATGGACATCAATATGTTTTATATGATTTTTATTTTTATTTTCTGGTCATGCAGGTTGGGGGCGGCAACTACTAAAGTCCATTTTCACAGCGCAACTTCCACTTCTGTTATAAGTCTTGCAGGTTTCTAAAGATCTCAAGGTCAACAGGAAATGATAGAACTCAGGCTGCGGACCCAGATCTTCTCCATAGCAAGACAACTGCACTAAACTATTACTGGTGCCTTAAAACTGTTGCATTCAACCTGAAACACAGCTTCCTATTGGATGCAACACGTCACACTAACCATTCATCCCACACACGGTGGTGGTGAGCTACTAAGCACAGCTGCCCTGAGGCAGACTGCTCCAAGTGAGGCTGCCTGTCATCGGCCCCTCCTACCACCACCTCATTCACACACACAACATTCACACAAGGCAAAGAAGGTGAAGTGTCTTGCCTAATGATTCTGATTCTGATTCTGATTCTGATTCTAAGGACACATCAAGTTTACAGTCGCCCCACTGTAGCACCTAGTTTGTGTATCCTTTTCTTGGAACCCAAGGGATTAGTCTCAAAATGTAAATTTGCCCTCTGCATTTGACCCATCCTGATGCCACTGAGGCTTACGCCAAGCAGATTTTTGTCAATTGAGCATGTTTTTAGTGGTAGGGAAACGGGAGTACCCGAGAAAACCTACGCAGACACGGGGAGAACATGCAAACTCCACTCAGAAAGGCCCTGTTCCGACCTGGATACGAACCCAGGACCTTCTTACTGAGAAGCGAGAGTGCTAACCACTCAGCCACCGTGCCGCCCGTCATAATGAAGTTGAACTGATTCTCAAATGTTTGTGTGGATATAATCCATGACTGTGCCTTAAAGGGGACATATCATGAAAAATCCACTTTTTGTGCCTTAAATGCCTTATGTTGTGAAGTTGGAGCCTCTAGAAGTGCAAAAAAGTTGAAATCAGTCTCTTCATGGGTTGCAGAGAACACTTCATATTCTGTTTAGGTAAGATATTTCAACCCGTTCTGATTTTGCCATTCTCTATTACGTGTTTAGAATTATTACGTCACAGTATTTGCAGCGAGACTGCTATATAAGGGCATGGGCGTCTAACAAAGCACTTCGGCCCAGCCCTCCTCTACTGTGCACAGTGTTGCCAACTTAGCGACTTTGTCGCTAGATTTAGCGACTTTTCAGACCCCTATAGCGACTTTTTTTCAAAAAAGCGACTGGCGACAAATCTAGCGACTTTTTCTGGTGTTATTGGCGACTTATCTGGTGTTTTGGCGACTTATCTGGTGTTTTGGAGACTCGTGAAGCACGTATTGTTCTGCTGTCCTCAACGTGAGCCCCTCCCCCGTCCCAAAGCACTTACAGGCGGCCAGTCTCACAGTAGCCTTGCGCAGCAGTCCTAGCTACAGTCTATGGGCGGAGCAGAGAGAGAGAGAGGAGACTCAAAAGCACAGGAAGTTTTCAGGCTGCTGCAGACTGAACTTCAGCTCCACCACCACCACACATCCAAAGCTCCCCGGCCACTCCTACCACCGCCACCCCCCACTACCCCCCACTCCATCCGCGGCAGCTCTGTCCGTGACTCTGTTTTCTCTCAGTAGTGGGTCACATTAAATCATTTGTTATGCCAAACTATGAAAAAAAAAAAAAACTTACAAAAATAAACCAAAGTAACTCTGCCAGAGTGTGTCTTTTGGGTCACTTTGCCGGTCCCAAGCCCGGATAAAGGAGGAGGGTTGGTTGTAGAGCTAGCAATTTCACCCTACATAACAATCTTTTGATTACATTTGCTGTTATAACATTTAACAATACAGGACAAAACTGATGTGTGTAATGTGGATCTAGACAAAGCATTAAAATCATTAAATGTTGTTAATGTTGAAATTATTTTTGTACATTTGTAGTTCTAAACATATTTAGGGTGTTTTTACTCACTTTTGTCTCTCCCACGACCTTATTCCTCTCGCCTACAGCGTCCGTTACAGTTATTTGCAAATGGCAAATTATGCAAATTAGGCGATGACGTCATTTAGCGACTTCTAGCGACTTTTGGGACAGCCAATAGCTACTTTCCTTACTGAGGAGTTGGCAACACTGACTGTGCATCACTTCGAATTTGTAGTCCAAGCTCAAGGATGCCAGCGAACAGGGCTGGACTGGCCATCGGGCGTACCGGGCAATGCCCAAAGGGCCAATGCCCATATTTGGGCCGGTCTGTCTGCCTCATACAAATCACATGTCTATGAGAAGTGTAAATCCGTTGAGAATTGTTCGAGCGGGGCGCGCGTATCCGCGGGGCACCTGCTGTATGTACTCGAACGGGATTCCGCCACCTCAGCGGCCGCAGTGTTCCGGGGCATCTGCGGCCGCTTTGTAATGAGCAGCTTCCGCGTCCAGCGGCTGCTAGAGGCTGTGAGCGTCCAGCCGCTTGCAGCCGCTCCACCGTGTTGTGGCTGAGCGCGCAGCCTCAACGTGGCCATGTACCCAACCCCATAAACGCGCACAGGACCATGCGTGTCTTTGAGTATTTGTGCACCCAATAAATACACTGCTGCAGGAAACAGTCCGCGTCTCCCCTCTCCTCTCGAAGCGCGATTAAACGCCCTAAATAAAGCTCTGATACCTAAATTTAGCATTGCATTAAAAGTTCATGTTTGAGCCCAAAAGTAATATGTTGTGAACAAATTAAAAAGATTTAGAGCCAGCAAATGGCTGACAATATGCATTTCAGTCTTTTTTGACCAATTCTCATCCCTGTAACAAACAATAGTGTTGTCTGTGTCCACCTCCCTCACTCTGAGACATGTTTATTACTCTCTTGTAATGTAGACTATTGCATTTTATTTTATTGTTGAAACTGCACATATCCTGATCCTCTACAGTATTTGCTTCCACATACTGTATCAACTAGGAGTCGGCAACCTGCGGCTCCAGAGGCGCATGCGTCTCTTTCCTTCTGTAGAAGGAAAAACGTTCTTAACGTTTAAATTGCTGTAAAATTGTGCATAAGTAATATTCAATTTAAACATTTCTGTCAACATACCCTGCGACGTAGACTAAGAATGAAAATTAACATTTGCTTTCAGTCAATGAGGAAGGCCTGCTTCATGTTTGCGATGTAATGAGAAGTTTCTATGAGATAATTGTATCTATGCTTAGAAACTACGAAAATGGCCGCTCTGGGTGGAGTTGAACCTGTGTCACCTGGATGGGGGGGGGGTTTGCATTGAGCGCCTCATTTGCATTTAAAGAGACAGCACCAAAACAGGTTGCTCTCAGACGCACCTCAGAACAGGTGTAGAAGAAAGGCCCGTGGAGCTACAAATAATGAGACTCAGACCCAGGCATTGCAGTTACGCTTTATATAGGCCACAAATGAATGATTTAGATGTAAAAATCAATTATTTGAAAACACGATATGTCCACTTTAAATGTTGGCAAAGTGCTGCAGAACTGGAATGTTGTCCTTTACAGAAGAAACAGACAAACATTGTCCAGACTCTTTAGATAGAATCTTGGGGCTCCAGCATTTTAGATCCTTGAGCTCTTTGAATCTGGGCTTTTCCTTCACTCGTCCAAAGTCTATGTTGTAGACCGTTGTTTCTATGAAGATGTAAAAGTCTGTGAGTGACTCTGCATAGTTCAAACTGAAGATGAATGGCACTTTGAAGAGTTCATCCATCGCGGCAAGTGCTGTTTGTGTCTGGCATGGAGCACCTTATGGTCAACGACCATGAAGAACATCTGGATGTAGTGCTTCACATTAACAACACATCAAAGCAACGGTTGTCCAGGCTCCACTCCAGCAAGAAAAGAGTGAAGGCTCACTCCAATCTGTAAAATAGTCAGGAACGTTACTTTTACACATACTTAAAATAGATATAAATGGCTAAAAATACAGTTTAAGTACAGAACTTTACAACGATGGTTACTGATGATGGTTTCAGAGAGACTGTTTTTACATAAAGTCTAACAATTAAACTTAAGTAAAAACTCTATGTTGATTTACTTTGTAAAAAATATTGTTTGGCGTCTACCCACACACAAAATAACAATAGCTGCGTTTCCATTGAGCATCAAATTTCGAAATTTGAATTTGCGCATCATAAAATGTCTAATGGAAACGCGCAAATTTCGAATAAACCACAGTTTTTCGATAAAAAGTTAATGCGCTTAAAATCGGTGGTTTTTTGGACGTATCAAAATTAAGTTTTTCGCAAAACGGCAATGGAAACACTTATTTCGATATAGCGGAGGAAGCCGAGCTGAGCTTTAGTCAGTGAGTTTTGGCTGCGCTTCGTGTGGAGACTTGGGAGATACGTGGGAGAGGCATGGGGGAGAGCCGGGGGAGAGACGGGGGAGAGGTGGGGAAGAGACGGGGGAGAGGCATGGGGGAGAGACGGGGGAGACAGGCAAGACCCGTGTCTAGGTTCTGTGCGCGCGTCTATGGTCCGCGCTCGGTACATGACCACGCGCGTTCGCGGAGCTGTCAAAGCAGCCACAGTTTCTCCCGGGGTCAGAGAGGATGAGAGCCGCAGCAGAAGTCAAGACATTAATATATCTCACGTAAATCAAAGTGTTGGTTACTTCTGTTGCCATGTTGACGTACTAGAAACTAGTGAATAAACGCGCGAAAATAGTGTATACTTATTCGAATATGTCTTAACGGAAACAGCCGCTTTTGCAAATTACAGGTTTTTCGAATTTTGAAATGTATCGAAAAAGTTTTTGCGCATTATTCAATGGAAACGCAGCTAATGTTTCTTTCAGTATTACCAACGTACCTGCAGATATTTAACAAGCTCGTCAATAGCTTGAGATCGGACATGTAGAGATCGGTCATGTAGAGATCGGACATGTAGAGATCGGACATGTAGAGATCGGTCATGTAGAGATCGGACATGTAGAGATCGGTCATGTAGAGATCGGTCATGTAGAGATCAGACATGTAGAGATCGGACATGTAGAGATCGGTCATGTAGAGATCGGACATGTAGAGATCGGACATGTAGAGATCGGACATGTAGAGATCGGACATGTAGAGATCGGTCATGTAGAGATCGGACATGTAGAGATCGGTCATGTAGAGATCGGTCATGTAGAGATCGGACATGTAGAGATCGGTCATGTAGAGATCGGACATGTAGAGAATCAGAATCAGAATCAGAATCAGAATCATTTTTATTGCCAACGTAAGTAACGGGAGGTCACAGACTTGGAAATTGCTTTGGCTCAGTGCAACAGTCAGAAAGAGATAATAAAAATAAGAATAAAAAACACTTCTAAAGAATAAATTTAAATTTAAAATAGAGTTACAGTTACTATTTACAATATACAAGTGCACATGGTGCACACAATGTAAGGTGACAGCAGTACAGTGAAGTAAAGTGACGTATGATGGGCAGTAAAGTGACTTTATAAAGGGCGGGGGGACAGGTTAAGAAGTGTTCAAGAGTCCAACAGCAGAGGGGAAGAAACTGTTCTTGTGGCGGGAGGTTCTAGTCCTGATGGACCGCAGCCTCCTGCCTGAGGGGAGTGGTTGGAATAGTCCATGTGCAGGGTGAGAGGGGTCGGCTGTGATACGACCAGCCCGGCCTCGAGCTCGGGCGACGGTCATGTAGAGATCGGTCATGTAGAGATCAGACATGTAGAGATCGGACATGTAGAGATCGGTCATGTAGAGATCGGACATGTAGAGATCGGACATGTAGAGATCGGACATGTAGAGATCGGACATGTAGAGATCGGACATGTAGAGATCGGACATGTAGAGATTGCTCATGTAGAGATGGCGATTGAAAAGTGTCTTTGATGATCGTTTCACTTGCTGATAGAGTTTGTTTTGCTACAGCTTCTGGGCAGTCATCTCTGAAGCTGGTCTTCAAGTTGTAGTTGATGTTTTCTTTTAGGATGAACGTCCTGATCAAAGTTTGAGGTTGGACTCGTCGCTGGAACCGTGTTTCGCGGACGTGTTTTTATTTGCCAGGACCGGTAACCAGACCCACCCACAGGGTCATAGAAGTGCTCCTGAAGAACAAAAAAATGTAACATTATTTATGCAGGTTAACAAAAGATAAGCTGTATAGAAAAAGAGTACTTACAAATCCTTTCACTGAGTAGGGATCTCTTAGGCAAGGGAACACAATGCGTAGTGAAAAAGTTGTCTTTGTAAGAAAGTTCCATCAGATTTTAGGGGATGGGAGTTGGTTGTTAAAGGAAATTGTTGAGGTATCGTTGTCTTCTTTGGTTTTCGTCTTTGGCTGGTTTGGCCTAAACACAACACGTTGTTGTGTTCTTACCAGCGCTGCACTCGGATGTTCTGTCTTTTTCTCTGCTGGGAAGTTAGAGGTTGTGGCGGACCAGCTCTGTACCCAGGCCTCTGCTCCAGACTGTCATGTGAGCCAGTCAGAGAATTTATAGTCAGGCCCATATTCTTAATCAGAAGAGATGTACCCTTCATGGTTGGGTGAACATCATCTGGGCGCATGAGACCGGGCTTTCCCAAGAAGGTGCTCCAGTTGTCAACAAATACAATTCCACGTTGAGGGCACCAACCAGACAGCCAGCGATGGAAAGATAACATGCTGCTGTATGCTTCTTCACTGCCGGTGCTAGGTAGGGGTCCAGAAAAGATAACTCTGTCCGCCATTGTGCTTGCCAGATTACACACGGCGGCAACCTGCACCATCAACATCTCTGCTGTTGTCTGTTTCCGCCTAACGTCATTGCCACCCGCGTGAACGACGACTAGACGAAAACGCTGCTTGTTTTGGTTCAGGACCCTCAGATTTCCTTCTATGTCGCCCATCCTGGCCCCAGGGTAGCACAGAACAGTTGCTCCCGGGAGCTCGACATCTCTAACAATAGAGCTGCCAATTACCAGAACATCAGCGGTTCTCTCAGTGGGGTTCTCCTTCCTGCCCGGCGGCGAGGGACAGCTCATGGGCAGAGCGGCCGGCAGAGTCGCCCTACACTCCTCCAACTCTTTTTGGTAATTGGCCAGTTGCTCCTTCGCCTTCTCTCCAGTTTCAGTTAGAGTGCTGATCATGTTGTGGTTCAGCTTTATCTGGTTCCTCAGCTCTTGAATGCTGTGTTCAAAGGTCCTCTTGGCATCCTCCACCTCATTCGTGTGTTTGTCTTGGGCCATAAGAAGTGTTTTTTCAGACAAAACTTGTTCATTTTTCAAATGCTGTTCCATGTCCAGTATTTTTGTCTTGAACCTTCGACAGAGAGCTGTGAGTTTCCCATTTTCTGCCTCCAGCTCGGCAATTGCAGAGTTTTTCAAGAGGAAATTTGTCCTACATTCCTCCAACTCTTTCTGGGTGGTCTTGAGCTCGTCAATGAAACTGTTGCCTTCTTGTAAACGAGAGTTCAGGAGGTTGATCGTCTCATTGTTCTCAGATTTGACCTGAGCAAGCTCATCCAGTAGGTCTCTAATAACTGTGTCTGTCTTTTTAGCAGACATTTTACCCGCAGTTTCCAAGGCCTTAATGTCCTCAAGGGCCTTCTGCAGTTCCTCTTGGAGTACAGTCTTCTCCTGGATGGTAAAATCCAGTCTGTCTTGGGTAGAAGAAGAGTTCTTCTCTGACTGCATTAGGGCAGTCTCCAAGGCAGATCTCTCAGTCTGGAGCTGGCTCACTTGCTCCTGCTGTTGGTGACTTTCGTCCAGTAGGTCTCTAATAACTGCGTCTGTCTTTTTAGCAGACATCTCACTCGCAGTTTCCAAGGCCTTAATGTCCTCAAGGGCCTTCTGCAGTTCCTCTTGGAGTACAGTCTTCTCCTGGATAGTATAATTCAGTCTGTCTTGGGTAGAGGTAGAGTTCTTCTCTGACTGCATTAGGGCAGTCTCCAAGGCAGATCTCTCAGTCTGGAGCTGGCTCACTTGCTCCAACTGTTGGCGACTTTCATCCAGTTGAGTCTTCTCCAGCTCGCCCATCTGTATTTTCTCCCTCTGCAGGTCCTCCAATAGTTCCTTGTGTTCTTTCTCCAACATCAACACGTGATGTTCAAGCTCTTCAATGAGCTTTTCCTTCTTTGATCTCCTTCTAAAACATGCCATTTTCCTCAGTTGTATTCAGCCTGGTTTAAACCGTGGGACTTGAATTTCTGACCAGGCTCGATTTTTGTTTGACCCTATTCACAGACACCACACACACTAACACAGCAGACCGTGATGACGTAATGATTCCAATGAGATCACTAAGTTCTGTTGCCATGATGATAGAATCCATTGGGGTGTTCTGTTACCGCGGTGATTTTTGCATCCATCTTACATTCTGGCAAAGCAGAATTCTCATTGAAAATAAAGAAAATGGATGATGAAAATAATAGATTGAACGCTCAAGATATTTACAAAAAAGTAAGAAATAAACAAAACTTAAGAAGAAGGGACTGCTAACTCAAGGACTTTGAATGTGATTTGTAAAGAAACTAAGCGTCAATCAAGTGAACACAGAACTGGGGAGTGCTCATACTATCATACTCTTGTGAGGATTCTGTTGTCCATGTTTTTTATTTACGGCAATGATTTTGATGTAAGCCCCCCCCCCTCCCCACCTTGCAATGTGTCAAATATCAACAAGATCATGTCACAGGAAAACAGATGTAATTGAAAAGGAATCATTAAAGACCTTATGCCGGGTTTAAAAAAAAAAAATTGTGGATATCAAAATTGCATGACAATGTCAATCTGAAAGAGATTCCGGCAAAAAAAATCCTATATTTTATAAAAAGAACGTGTTTTTCATGAATTTAAGCTGTCTATGCTCTAACCTGTGTGTGACGTCATAGTGGGTAACGCCCATGCATTGAAAACCATGGATCTATGCCACAGGACTGCCTTTTCTCTCTTCTCTCCACTGATGCCCAACACAATACTGCACTCTACAGGTGACAATTGCTCACTACACATAAATTGCCGTTTTGAGAGTGAAAAAGTGACTGAGGTGGGATTTGAACCCCAGTATCTGGATTGACAGTCCATCGACACAACCACTGGACTATCTCTGTGAGAACGAAGATTTACAATCTAGTATTTATGTCACACTCGCTGTACACAGCCTTGTCATCTTGAATATCTGCGAAAAAAGAACGAATACCAAATTGTAAACAACTTACAGCGTTGAAACGTACCCACTCTGACGTCACCAAGGGCTGTGAAGTTTTTTCGTTTCTATGGGGTTATTTCGATTTGGGGGGATCAGACAAAAAAAACAACAACTGATTTTGAAACCTTTAGTAGTTCTCTTCTAATATAAAATGGTATTAAAACTGTATTTGTGTGAGTGTATAGGTCACAGTCTTGTATATATGTGTGTAGGTCATAATCTTGTGTATGTGTATGTATGTGTGTGTGTGTGTGTGTTTGTGGGTCACAGTCTTGTGTATGTTTGTGTGTGTCTCTGTGTGTCTGTGTGTCTGTGTCTCTGTGTGTCTGTGTGTCTGTGTCTCTGTGTGTCTGTGTGTCTGTGTCTCTGTGTGTCTCTGTGTCTCTGTGGCTCTGTGTGTCTGTGTCTCTGTGTGTGTCTCTGTGTGTCTGTGTGTGTGTGTCTCTGTGTCTCTGTGTCTGTGTCTCTGTGTCTCTGTGTGTCTGTGTGTCTGGATGACATCCCCTACCACATCCCCCTACCACTAAAAATATGTGCAATAGGTCTGGCATGTGCCTCCTGTACTGGCACCCCCACTCCCAAAAATCACAATTGTAAACCACTTTGAGACTCTGATGTGCAGTGAAAAGGTGGTATATAAATAAAGATTACTTACTTACTTACTTGTAGGTCCTGATATCTCACTCAGACCTGATGTGTGTGTTGTAGGTCCTAATATCTCACTCAGACCTGATGTGTGTGCTGTAGGTCCTAATATCTCACTCAGACCTGATGTGTGTGTTGTAGGTCCTAATATCTCACTCAGACCTGATGTGTGTGTTGTAGGTCCTAATATCTCACTCAGACCTGATGTGTGTGTTGTAGGTCCTAATATCTCACTCAGACCTGATGTGTGTGTTGTAGGTCCTAATATCTCACTCAGACCTGATGTGTGTGTTGAAGGTCCTAATATCTCACTCAGACCTGATGTGTGTGTTGTAGGTCCTATTATTATATGACTTGGCCCGTACGCGCGCTCTGATTGGCTGATTACCGGTCTGATATTTTCCCATCTCGGACCGTTACCATGACAATTGGTCCGAACAGCGCGTATCACACAAAGCCATGTTGGACATGAACATACTTCACAAATATCTCAAAAGCATTGGTAAAGACACAGACGAGAGTCATATAATAAAACATTTATTAACCTTTCTTGCTCGGTCTGTGCAGAGAAATCTCAGACCTTGGCCTTTTTGCACAGTTGTACATTAAGGCCGCGGTCTGATATTTCTCCATACAGACCTCACGCTCGGTTAATAAGCCGTTAATATCTCAGCCTCGATACGAACAATTCGGGCCCTTGGAGGAGACTCCTGATTGATGGGAG
Organism: Knipowitschia caucasica; assembly: GCA_964034765.1. Taxonomy (NCBI): domain Eukaryota; kingdom Metazoa; phylum Chordata; class Actinopteri; order Gobiiformes; family Gobiidae; genus Knipowitschia; species Knipowitschia caucasica. Next base: position 4,836,738 of record OZ035835.1, on the reverse strand, counting down.
ACCCGAAAAAGCATTTTGCATACACATGAACAAACCGACCACGTAGCGCCAGCGTGTGCTGGTCAGCTCCGTGAGCCGGGTTACATACTGTACGTGTCATAGTCCGAACGAGCCGAGCTGTATACGGGACCCGGTGCAGTCTGGGAGCCGCCGCAGAGCAGAGCAGCAATGAAGGCCGCAGACGACGTGTTCCAGCGGGGAAGCGGCGTGATTCGGCGGGAGGAGCGCCACAGGCAGCAGTGGAGGTTTAGAGAACCATGCGGGGAAAGAGAGTAGTGTCTCGGTTGGGGATGAACCAGTGGCGGTAAAGAAGTGACGCCAGGACAAGCCAGACCTGACAAAGGTACTGACTTACGACAGCCGATCCAGAGCTTAATGACACACGAGCGGCAGCTGAGCTGCAGTGAGCAGTGTTAAGAGCTTCAGGAAGCACTGCTTGTCAGGAAGTGGCTGCCTTTTAAACTGCCCGCTATGTTTCCTGTATGTTTAAGTTTCAGAAGTAAATCTGGAAAAATAAATGACTGATGATGAAGCTGTCAATGCACCAACGATTCTTCACCAAAACACACTTTATTAGTCACTTCTTTCATTGGAAAGTAAAAGTTGGTGATGTGTTTGTCAATGGTGAACCCTGGAGTTTAAAAAACATAGACGGACATCAATATGTTTTATATGATTTTTATTTTTATTTTCTGGTCATGCAGGTTGGGGGCGGCAACTACTAAAGTCCATTTTCACAGCGCAACTTCCACTTCTGTTATAAGTCTTGCAGGTTTCTAAAGATCTCAAGGTCAACAGGAAATGATAGAACTCAGGCTGCGGACCCAGATCTTCTCCATAGCAAGACAACTGCACTAAACTATTACTGGTGCCTTAAAACTGTTGCATTCAATCTGAAACAAAGCTTCCTATTGGATGCAACACGTCACACTAACCATTCATCCCACACACGGTGGTGGTGAGCTACTAAGCACAGCTGCCCTGAGGCAGACTGCTCCAAGTGAGGCTGCCTGTCATCGGCCCCTCCTACCACCACCTCATTCACACACACAACATTCACACAAGGCAAAGAAGGTGAAGTGTCTTGCCTAAGGACACAACAAGTTTACAGTCGCCCCACTGTAGCACCTAGTTTGTGTATCCTTTTCTTGGAACCCAAGGGATTAGTCTCAAAATGTAAATTTGCCCTCTGCATTTGACCCATCCTGATGCCACTGAGGCTTACGTCAGGAGCAGTGGTCGCCGTAGTAACAGCGCCCAGGATTTTTGTCAATTGAGCATGTTTTTAGTGGTAGGGGAAACCGGAGTACCCGGAGAAAACCTACGCAGACACGGGGAGAACATGCAAACTCCACTCAGAAAGGCCCTGTTCCGACCTGGATACGAACCCAGGACCTTCTTACTGAGAAGCGAGAGTGCTAACCACTCAGCCACCGTGCCGCCCGTCATAATGAAGTTGAACTGATTCTCAAATGTTTGTGTGGATATAATCCATGACTGTGCCTTAAAGGGGACATATCATGAAAAATCCACTTTTTGTGCCTTAAATGCCTTATGTTGTGAAGTTGGAGCCTCTAGAAGTGCAAAAAAGTTGAAATCAGTCTCTTCATGGGTTGCAGAGAACACTTCATATTCTGTTTAGGTAAGATATTTCAACCCGTTCTGATTTTGCCATTCTCTATTACGTGTTTAGAATTATTACGTCACAGTATTTGCAGCGAGACTGCTATATAAGGGCATGGGCGTCTAACAAAGCACTTCGGCCCAGCCCTCCTCTACTGTGCATCACTTCGAATTTGTAGTCCAAGCTCAAGGATGCCAGCGAACAGGGCTGGACTGGCCATCGGGCGTACCGGGCAATGCCCAAAGGGCCGATGCCCATATTTGGGCCGGTCTGTCTGCCTCATACAAATCACATGTTTATGAGAAGTGTAAATCCGTTGAGAATTGTTCGAGCGGGGCGCGCGTATCCGCGGGGCACCTGCTGTATGTACTCGAACGGGATTCCGCCACCTCAGCGGCCGCAGTGTTCCGGGGCATCTGCGGCCGCTTTGTAATGAGCAGCTTCCGCGTCCAGCGGCTGCGAGAGGCTGTGAGCGTCCAGCCGCTCCACCGTGTTGTGGCTGAGCGCGCAGCCTCAACGTGGCCATGTACCCAACCCCATAAACGCGCACAGGACCATGCGTGTCTTTGAGTAATCTGTGCACCCAATAAATACACTGCTGCAGGAAACAGTCCGCGTCTCCCCTCTCCTCTCGAAGTGCGATTAAACACCCTAAATAAAGCTCTGATACCTAAATTTGGCATTGCATTAAAAGTTCATGTTTGAGCCCAAAAGTAATATGTTGTGAACAAATTAAAAAGATTTAGAGCCAGCAAATGGCTGACAATATGCATTTCAGTCTTTTTTGACCAATTCTCATCCCTGTAACAAACAATAGTGTTGTCTGTGTCCACCTCCCTCACTCTGAGACATGTTTATTACTGTCTTGTAATGTAGACTATTGCATTTTATTTTATTGTTGAAACTGCACATATCCTGATCCTCTACAGTATTTGCTTCCACATACTGTATAAACTAGGAGTCGGCAACCTGCGGCTCCAGAGGCGCATTCGTCTCTTTCCTTCTGTAGAAGGAAAAACGTTCTTAACGTTTTAATTGCTGTAAAATTGTGCATAAGTAATATTCAATTTAAACATTTCTGTCAACATACCCTGTGACGTAGACTAAGAATGAAAATTAACATTTGCTTTCAGTCAATGAGGAAGGCCTGCTTCATGTTTGCGATGTAATGAGAAGTTTCTATGAGATAATTGTATCTATGCTTAGAAACTACGAAAATGGCCGCTCTGGGTGGAGTTGAACCTGTGTCACCTGGATGGGGGGGTTTGCATTGAGCGCCTCATTTGCATTTAAAGAGACAGCACCAAAACAGGTGGCTCTCAGACGCACCTCAGAACAGGTGTAGAAAAAGGCCCGTGGAGCTACAAATAATGAGACTCAGACCCAGGCATTGCAGTTACGCTTTATATAGGCCACAAATGAATGATTTAGATGTAAAAATCAATTATTTGAAAACACGATATGTCCACTTTAAATGTTGGCAAAGTGCTGCAGAACTGGAATGTTGTCCTTTACAGAAAAAACAGACAAACATTGTCCAGACTCTTTAGATGGAATCTTGGGGCTCAGCATTTTAGATCCTTGAGCTCTTTGACTCTGGGCTTTTCCTTCACTCGTCCAAAGTCTATGTTGTAGACCATTGTTTCTATGAAGATGTAAAAGTCTGTGAGTGACTCTGCATAGTTCAAACTGAAGATGAATGGCACTTTGAAGAGTTCATCCATCGCGGCAAGTGCTGTTTGTGTCTGGCATGGAGCACCTTATGGTCAACGACCATGAAGAACATCTGGATGTAGTGCTTCACATTAACAACACATCAAAGCAACGGTTGTCCAGGCTCCACTCCAGCAAGAAAAGAGTGAAGGCTCACTCCAATCTGTAAAATAGTCAGGAACGTTACTTTTTATATATACTTAAAATAGATATAAATGGCTAAAAAGGAAAATAAAAAATACAGTTTAAGTACAGAACTTTACAACGATGGTTACTGATGATGGTTTCAGAGAGACTGTTTTTACATAAAGTCTAACACTTAAAGTAAAAACTCTGTTCTGTACCAACTTTGTAAAACATGTTGATTTACTTTGTAAAAAATATTGTTTGGCGTCTACCCACACACAAAATAACAATGTTTCTTTCAGTATTACCAACGTACCTGCAGATATTTAACAAGCTCGTCAATAGCTTGAGATCGGACATGTAGAGATCGGTCATGTAGAGATCGGACATGTAGAGATCGGACATGTAGAGATCGGACATGTAGAGATCGGACATGTAGAGATTGGCCATGTAGAGATCGGACATGTAGAGATCGGACATGTAGAGATCGGACATGTAGAGATTGCTCATGTAGAGATGGCGATTGAAAAGTGTCTTTGATGATCGTTTCACTTGCTGATAGAGTTTGTTTTGCTACAGCTTCTGGGCAGTCATCTCTGAAGCTGGTCTTCAAGTTGTAGTTGATGTTTTCTTTTAGGATGAACGTCCTGATCAAAGTTTGAGGTTGGACTCGTCGCTGGAACCGTGTTTCGCGGACGTGTTTTTATTTGCCAGGACCGGTAACCAGACCCACCCACAGGGTCATAGAAGTGCTCCTGAAGAACAAAAAAATGTAACATTATTTATGCAGGTTAACAAAAGATAAGCTTGTGTAGAAAAAGAGTACTTACAAATCCTTTCACTGAGTAGGGATCTCTTAGGCAAGGGAACACAATGCGTAGTGAAAAAGTTGTCTTTGTAAGAAAGTTCCATCAGATTTTAGGGGATGGGAGTTGGTTGTTAAAGGAAATTGTTGAGGTATCGGTGTCTTCTTTGGTTTTCGTCTTTGGCTGGTTTGGCCTAAACACAACACGTTGTTGTGTTCTTACCAGCGCTGCACTCGGAGGTTCTGTCTTTTTCTCTGCTGGGAAGTTAGAGGTTGTGGCGGACCAGCTCTGTACCCAGGCCTCTGCTCCAGACTGTCATGTGAGCCAGTCAGAGAATTTATAGTCAGGCCCATATTCTCAATCAGAAGAGATGTACCCTTCATGGTTGGGTGAACATCATCTGGGCGCATGAAACCGGGCTTTCCCAAGAAGGTGCTCCAGTTGTCAACAAATACAATTCCACGTTGAGGGCACCAACCAGACAGCCAGCGATGGAAAGATAACATGCTGCTGTATGCTTCTTCACTGCCGGTGCTAGGTAGGGGTCCAGAAAAGATAACTCTGTCCGCCATTGTGCTCGCCAGATTACACACGGCGGCAACCTGCACCTTCAACATCTCTGCTGTTGTCTGTTTCCGCCTAACGTCATTGCCACCCGCGTGAACGACGACTAGACAAAAACGCTGCTTGTTTTGGTTCAGGACCCTCAGATTTCCTTCTATGTCGCCCATCCTGGCCCCAGGGTAGCACAGAACAGTTGCTCCCGGGAGCTCGACATCTCTAACAATAGAGCTGCCAATTACCAGAACATCAGCGGATCTCTCAGTGGGGTTTTTCTTCCTGCCCGGCGGCGAGGGACAGCTCATGGGCAGAGCGGCCGGCAGAGTTGCCCTACACTCCTCCAACTGTTTTTGGTAATGTGCCAGTTGCTCCTTCGCCTTCTCTCCAGTTTCAGTTAGAGTGCTGATCATGTTGTGGTTCAGCTTTATCTGGTTCCTCAGCTCTTGAATGCTGTGTTCAAAGGTCCTCTGGGCATCCTCCACCTCATTCGTGTGTTTGTCTTGGGCCATAAGAAGTGTTTTTTCAGACAAAACTCGTTCATTTTTTAAATGCTGTTCCATGTCCAGTATTTTTGTCTTGAACCTTCGACAGAGAGCTGTGAGTTTCCCATTTTCTGCCTCCAGCTCGGCAATTGCAGAGTTTTTCAAGAAGAAATTTGTCCTACATTCCTCCAACTCTTTCTGGGTGTTTGCCAGATGTTCCTCCAACCGGGTTTTTACCGTCTCTCTCTCCTGCATTTGGGTCTTGAGCTCGTCAATGAAACTGTTACCTTCTTGTAAACGAGAGTTCAGGAGGTCGATCGTCTCATTGTTCTCAGATTTGACCTGAGCAAGCTCATCCAGTAGGTCTCTAATAACTGTGTCTGTCTTTTTAGCAGACATTTTACCCGCAGTTTCCAAGGCCTTAATGTCCTCAAGGGCCTTCTGCAGTTCCTCTTGGAGTACAGTCTTCTCCTGGATGGTAAAATCCAGTCTGTCTTGGGTAGAGGTAGAGTTCTTCTCTGACTGCATTAGGGCAGTCTCCAGGGCAGATCTCTCAGTCTGGAGCTGGCTCACTTGCTCCAACTGTTGGCGACTTTCATCCAGTTGAGTCTTCTCCAGCTCGCCCATCTGCATTTTCTCCCTCTGCAGGTCCTCCAATAGTTTCTTGTGTTCTTTCTCCAACATCAACACGTGATGTTCAAGCTCTTCAATGAGCTCTTCCTTCTTTGATCTCCTTCTAAAACATGCCATTTTCCTCAGTTGTATTCAGCCTGGTTTAAACCGTGGGACTTGAATTTCTGACCGGGCTCGATTTTTGTTTGACTCTATTCACAGACACCACACACACTAACACAGCAGACCGTGATGACGTAATGATTCCAATGTGATCACTAAGTTCTGTTGCCATGGAGATAGAATCCATTGGGGTGTTCTGTTACCGCGGTGATTTTTACATCCATCTTACATTCTGGCAAAGCAGAATTCTCATTGAAAATAAAGAAAATGGATGATGAAAATTATAGATTGAACGCTCAAGATATTTACAAAAAAGTAAGAAATAAACAAAACTTAAGAAGAAGGGACTGCTAACTCAAGGACTTTGAATGTGATTTGTAAAGAAACTAAGCGTCAATCAAGTGAACACAGAACTGGGGAGTGCTCATACTATCATACTCTTGTGAGGATTCTGTTGTCCATGTTTTTTATTTACGGCAATGATTTTGATGTAAGCCCCCCCCCTCCCCACCTTGCAATGTGTCAAATATCAACAAGATCATGTCACAGGAAAACAGATGTAATTGAAAAGGAATCATTAACGTTGTGTGTGTGTATATGTGTGTAGGTCACAGTCTTGTATATATGTGTGTGTGTGTGTGTGTGTGTGTATATGTGTGTAGGTCACAGTCTTGTATATATGTGTGTGTGTGTGTGTGTGTAGGTCACAGCCTTGTGTATGTGTGTGTGTGTGTGTGTGTGTGTGTAGGTCACAGTCTTGTGTATATGTGTGTGTGTGTGTGTGTGTGTGTGTAGGTCACAGCCTTGTGTGTGTGTGTGTGTGTGTGTGTGTGTGTGTAGGTCACAGTCTTGTGTATATATGTGTTTGTGTGTATATGTGTGTAGGTTACAGTCTTGTGTATGTGTGTGTGTATATATGTGTGTAGGTCACAGTCTTGTATATATGTGTGTGTGTGTGTGTGTGTGTAGGTCACAGTCTTGTATATATGTGTGTGTGTGTGTGTGTGTATATGTGTGTAGGTCACAGTCTTGTATATATGTGTGTGTGTGTGTGTATATGTGTGTAGGTCACAGTCTTGTGTGTGTGTGTGTGTGTGTGTATACGTGTGTAGGTCACAGTCTTGTGTATGTGTGTGTAGGTTACAGTCTTGTGTATGTGTGTGCGTGTGTGTTTGTGTGTGTAGGTCATAGTCTTGTGTATGTGTTTGTGTGTATATATGTGTGTAGGTCACAGTCTTGTATACATGTGTGTGTGTGTGTGTGTATATGTGTGTAGGTCATAGTCTTGTGTGTGTGTGTGTGTGTGTGTGTGTAGGTCACAGTCTTGTATATGTGTGTGTGTGTGTGTATATGTGTGTAGGTCATAGTCTTGTGTATGTGTGTGTGTGTGTGTGTGTGTGTAGGTCACAGTCTTGTGTATGTGTGTGTAGGTCACAGTCTTGTGTATGTGTGTGTGTATATGTGTGTAGGTCACAGTCTTGTGTATGTGTGTGTGTGTGTGTATACGTGTGTAGGTCACAGTCTTGTATATGTATGTGTGTGTGTGTGTAGGTAACAGTCTTGTGTATGTTTGTGTGTGTACGTGTATGTGTGTGTTACAGTCTCTCCATGGGGCAGTGGTGATTGGATCAGGCCTCTCGCTGCTCACTGACCCAGACCCAGCAGCTCTGGTCAGGTCTGCAGACCCCAGCTCTCTCCTTGGAATCCTCTGTATGGATACCGTGTGTGTCTCCAATCGACCGACTTTTTTGTGATTTAACAGATGCTCAAAGGAATAAATACTGAGATAATAAAACATTCATATGACAAAGAGGGCTCTAAGAGTAAGTGTTTATTTTTGGGCTTTTGTCTCTCACTCCACACAGAGATATCATTTCTATTGTACACGTTTGTAGTGGTAGGGGAAACCGGAGCACCTGGAGGAAACATACACAGACACTGGGAGTACATGCAAAACTCCACAGAGCAAGACCTGGACCCAGGACCTGAAGCACAATAGCTAACCACTGCCCCACTCAGCCAATAACATGCTGTGGTCCGACCTGTCTCTATACTATACTTTATCCACTCTTTCTGGTGGTACAAACAAAATGCATAATTTATGAAAAAGAAGAGTTACGGACCTGAGCTTTAAGGTTGTGCTTTTGTGAGACGGCCTCAGGTGAAACTTTATATGCTTCAGAAAGAGCCCTGTAGCTGAGAACGTACGAGTTGTTTTTGTCCGCAGCACTTTCACACAACAGCCGGTGGGAGACAACAGACTGGCTGGTTCAACATTTGGCCCGAGGCTTCCAGAAGGAGCCGCCGCGGTCCGAGTCCGAGTCTAGGATTTTCAATGGACTCCGTCTGGACCTAAGGCTCTGTGCAAAAGTAGCAGACTTCACTAAAACTTAAGCTTTGACAAATGTAGTCAGTCCAGGCGGTTTGCCCCCAGAGAAGGCGCAACAACGGCTCTGCTTCTGTGTTTTGAGAATCGATCTCTGTGGGTTTAGTGTTTTTCGAGGAGCTGCTTCACTTTGACAGTTTTGGAGGGTTTGGCGAACACAGAAATCTAGGAAGTTGCAGATCCCAGAGGGGAATTCTGAACGGCTACAACTACAACTTATGAGCAGAAATTGTGGGACAGTTTTCTCCACTTAAAGCTGGGGTTTGGTATTTACAAAACCACAACAAAATTTACTATGGATTAAGCGTTTTTTATTCTAAAGATGTAAAAAAGAAGACTTATCTATTTGATCCATAGTTACAGCCAAAGAGAGTAGTAGTAAGAACTATACAAAAGACACAACATCAACAAACGCAAAACGCTCAACACAAACACACACACACACAACCACACACACACACACACACAAACACAGTAAATAGGTAAAACCGGGCGATAAAAAAGTAAGATTTTTTTATTATAAAATAAAATATAATAAAAAATAAAGTAAGATTATTTTGTGTATCAATATTTTAGTATTGCCCTGGACGATTGTGACTGACACTGTAGATCCAGGACTGAGACTGTAAATCCAGGACTGAGGCTGTAGATCCAGGACTGAGACTGTAAATCCAGGACTGAGGCTGTAAATCCAGCGGATTACAGATGGCGGACGTAAAGTCCGCGAATCTTTTTAAAAGAGTAAATACGATCGAATTAAGACACGGATGTCACTTTTAATGCAATTTGAGGCGAGATGTAGATGGTTCTATGTTGATATATGTGTGTTTTAAGAGTCAAATGTTCCTGTAAAGTTTGGTTGAAGCACTGGTTCAGTGTTCCTGTTTACACACTATGCAGCAGGGTTGCCAGGTTTGGTGGTTCCCGCATATTTTTTTTCCAAGGGACATGTAGGTATTAAATAAACAGAAAGACAATAAACAGAATCATGATAGCCCAAGTTGATTACATTACGTTTTTAGCTAAAAAATCGTTCTGAGTGTTTTTTTTTTTTTTGGGTATTCTCGCAGATTTTGGGTTGGAAAATCTTGCTGGGATTTGGCAACCTATGGGAGCCGTGTGCTTCGATGTGAGTGGTCGAAAGCAGACTTCATTCAAGATAACGGACAAGTGGTCTATCCAATCACATACAAGGATTTTTTTACAAGGCCCTGCCTTCTGAAATCCAACCACTATGGCTCAGTACCAGACTCATGTGTGAAGTGCAGCGGACTACATGGGTCTGGCCAGAGTCAGGCTGTAGACTCTGTAGACTCAGGACTGAGGCTGTAGATCCAGGACTGGGGCTGTAGATCCAGGACTGAGGCTGTAGATCCAGGACTGAGGCTGTAGACCCAGGACTGAGGCTGTAGACCCAGGACTGAGGCTGTAGACCCAGGACTGAGGCTGTGTGGTCCAGGCTCCCATGTGTCTTATTGTTATTCTACAGATGAATAAGATAAAAATGATCTGACGAAGGCTAAGGCCGAAACGTAATAAATAAATACTAGATCTTTTGGACATCTATCCGAGTGTGCTGTGTATTTTCCAATACATTTAATATTCTACAGATGAAAACATAATTCAAAACCATAGATTAACCATAGTTTTAAATCTTAGAAATCTTCCGGTTGAAAGTTGGAGGAAAGTAGATGAAAAGGGGACTCGTCAGGTCTCACTTCCTGGTTTAGCGAAAGAAAAAGTCGGTAAATTATCACTTCCTCTCACACTGTAGCACGACACTCAGGAGTATTTAGAGTGACGTCTCCTTCTATAAGAGGAACAAGTGCTAATGTGACGAAACTGTGTCAGGTTTCTCCCTTGATTTAAAAAATGTTTACGGTGAGATCTCTCTTTGATCTCAGTATATGTTTATTTTTGGAATCTATACTTTTTATACTATTCATTACCAAAGACATAAAGATTTGTCAGTTGCGGTACTTTTTCTGTTTTCTTTACTATAGTTTACTTAAACTTTTGTTACTTTCACTCCTCACATTTAAACTTTTCTGCTCCTAATCTAATTGTAAAAACATAGATTGCAGATGACAACACAATAGTTTTAACCTCAAACTGTCTCGAAGAACTTATTGTAAGACTCTCGATGGAGAAACGTCCGCGTCACATTTGGTTTGAACAGAATCACTCAGAGCTGTGCAAAAAGAGGAAGAAAAGAAGTGTGTAACCATTTAAACAACAGGTTAAACTATGGTCTCTCTTGTGCAAGATATGTTTGTACAATAAAATATAAATTCTCCCCCTCTCTCTCTGCCTCTCTTCCTCTCTCTCTCCCCCTCTCTCTCTTCTTCTTTCCCTCCCACTCTCTCTCTTCCCCTCTCGTTCTCTTCCTCCCTCTCCCTCCTCTCCCTCCCTCCTCTCCCTCCCTCTCTTTCCCCCTCTCCTTCTCTTCTTCTGTCTCTCCCCCCTCCCCCCTCTCTCCCTCTCTCTCTCCCTCCCTCTCTTTCCCCCTCTCCTTCTCTTCTTCTGTCTCCCCCCCTCTCTCCCTCCCCTTCTCTCTCCCTCTCTCTCTGTGTCTCCTCCCTCTCCCTCCTCTCTCTCTCTTCCTCTCTCTCTGCCTCTCTTCCTCTCTCTCTTCTTTCCCTCTCACTCTCTCTCTCCCCCTCTCCTTCTCTTCTTCTGTTTCTCCCCCTCCCCCCCTCTCACTCCCCTTCTCTCTCCCTCCTCTCTCTCTCTCTCCCCTCTCTCTCTCTCCTCTCTCTCTTCTTTCTTTCCTCTCACTCTCTCTCTCCCCCTCTCGTTCTCTTCCTCTCTCTCTCCCTCCCTCTCTTTCCCCCTCTCCTTCTCTTCTTCTGTCTCTCCCCCCCCCTCTCTCCCTCTCTCCCTCCCCTTCTCTCTCCCTCTCTCTCTGCGTCTCCTCCCTATCCCTCCTCTCTCTCTCTCTCTCTCTCTTCTTCTTTCCCTCTCACTCTCTCTCTCCCCCTCTCGTTCTCTTCCTCTCTCTCTCCCTCTCTCCTTCCCCTTCTCTCTCCCTCTCTCTCTGCGTCTCCTCCCTCTCCCTCCTCTCTCTCTCTCCCTCTTTCTCCCTCTCCTTCTCTTCCTCTCTCTCTCCCTCTCTTTCCCTCTACCTCCTTCTCTCCCTCTCCCTCCTCTCTCTCTCCCTCTTTCTCCCTCTCCTTCTCTTCCTCTCTCTCCCCCTCTCCCCCTCTCTCTCTCTCTCCCCCTGCAGGACGCCCTGGAGGTGTTGGCAGAGCACTGGGAGCTCTCTGGGAGGCAGGATCAGAGTGTGGGCATCAGGAGAGCAGCGTCGGTCCTGAAGAGTCTGTCCTGGACCATCGAGAGCCTGAGCAGCACTGAGAGCCTGCCCTGTGTGGGAGGGCGCCCCCGGAGGCTCATACAGGTCACTGCAGCCATCATCCAGTCTTCATCTGTACACACCTTTACCACACAGAGACACAGACACACAGACACAGAGACACAGAGACACAGACACACAGACACACAGAGACACAGACGCACAGACACAAAGAGACACAGACACACAGACACAAAGAGACACAGACACACAGACACACAGAGAGACAGACACACAGACACAAAGAGACACAGACACACAGACACACAGAGACACAGACACAGAGACACAGAGACACAGAGACACAGAGACACAGACACAAAGAGACACAGACACACAGAGACACAGACACTCAGAGACACAGACACACAGACACAAAGAGACACAGACACACAGACACACAGACACAGAGACACAGAGACACAGAGACACAGACACAAAGAGACACAGACACACAGAGACACAGACACACAGACACACAGAGACACAGACACTCAGAGACACAGACACACAGACACAAAGAGACACAGACACACAGACACACAGAGACACAGACACAGAGACACAGAGACACAGAGACACAGACACAAAGAGACACAGACACACAGAGACACAGACACACAGAGACACAGAGACACAGACACTCAGAGACACAGACACACAGACACAAAGAGACACAGACACACAGACACACAGAGACACAGACACAGAGACACAGAGACACAGACACAAAGAGACACAGACACACAGAGACACAGACACACAGACACAAAGAGACACAGACACACAGACACACAGAGACACAGACACACAGAGACAAAGAGACACAGACACACAGAGACACAGACACACAGACACAAAGAGACACAAACACACAGAGGCACAGAGACACAGACACACAGACACACTGAGACACAGACACACAGAGACACAGACACACAGACACACAGACACACAGAGACACAGACACACAGAGACACAGACACACAGACACACAGAGACACAGACACTCAGAGACACAGACACACAGACACACAGAGACACAGACGCACAGACACAAAGAGACACAGACACACAGACACAAAGAGACGCAGACACACAGACACACAGACACACAGAGACAAAGAGACACAGACACACAGAGACACAGACACACAGAGGCACAGAGACACAGACACACAGACACACAGAGACACAGACGCACAGACACAAAGAGACACAGACACACAGAGACACAAAGAGACACAGACACACAGACACACAGAGACACAGACACACAGAGACACAGAGACAAAGAGACACAGACACACAGAGACACAGACACACAGACACAAAGAGACACAGACACAAAGAGACACAGACACACAGACACAAAGAGACACAGACACACAGAGGCACAGAGACACAGACACACAAAGACACAGAGACACAGACACACAGACACACAGACACACAGAGACACAGACACACAGAGACACAGACACACAGACACACAGAGACACAGACACACAGACACAAAGAGACACAGACACACAGAGACACAGACACACAGAGACACAGACACACAGAGACACACAGACACAAAGAGACACAGACACACAGAGACACAGACACACAGACACACAGAGACACAGACACACAGACACACAGAGACACAGACACACAGACACACAGAGACACAGAGACACAGACACACAGAGACACAGAGACACAGAGACACAGAGACACAGAGACACAGACACACAGAGACACAGACACACAGACACACAGAGACACAGAGACACAGACACACAGACACACAGAGACACAGACACACAGAGACACAGACACACAGACACAAAGAGACACAGAGACACAGACACACAGACACAAAGAGACACAGACACACAGACACAAAGACACACAGTCCAAAGCCACCACAAACATGAACATTACTCCCTCCTTATCTCTCCTTCTCTCCCTCTCTCTCTCTCCTTCCCTTTTCTCTCTCTCTCTCTCTCCATCTCTCTCTCCCCACTCCTTCTCTCCCTCCCCTCCCCCTCTCTCTCTCCCTCCCTCTCTCTCTCTCCCTCTCCCTCCCCCCCTCCTTCTCTCTCTCTCTCTCTCCCTCTCTTGCTCCCTCTCTCCCTCCCTCTATCTCTCCCTCCCTCTCTCCCTCCCTCTCTTTTCTCTCTCTCCCTCTCTTCTCTCTCTCCCCCTCTCTCTCCATCTCTCTCTATCTCTCTCTCTCTCCCCTCTCTCTCCCATCTCTCTCTATCTCTCTCTCCCTCCCCCTCTCTCTCTCTCTCTCTCTACCCCTTTCTCTCTCCCTCTCTCTCTCCCTCCCTCCCTCTCTCTTCCTCTCCCTCCCCCTCCCTCTCCTTCTCATCCTCCTCTCCCTACCTCTCACTCTCTCTCTCCCTCCCTCTCCTTCTCTTCCTCTCCCTCCCTCTTCCTCTCTCTCCCTCCCTCTCTCTCTCTCCCTCCATCTCTCCATCATCCCACCAGTCTTCATCTGTGCAGACCTTTACGACACAGAGACACATGCACAATACTTTTAGCTTAACCAGGAGATCAAGGGAGTCCTGGCCGAGACGCCGCTGCCTCTTGTGGTCACACATTGAACATATAAATAAACAATAAGCTAGTGCTAGTGCGGCTAATGCTCTTTGATTGGATGTGAAGGCTTCAAGAGGCAAAACTCAATGTCCAGTCTCTTTGTAACAAGTCCATAGGTTTCTCCCCCCGCTCTGTACGGCTGAAAAGATGATCCAAGTCAGAAAATAATCCACAAAAAGAACAACACAATATAAATATCACTTTTTCTTGAGCTTTCACAATCTCACATCTGCTGGGACATCGGAGCAAACACGTTTCTTTGCTTCCAGTTAATATGCTCTCATTTCACATTTTTTCTCCATTTCCCCAAGTTTAGTCCTGACTCTGGGACCAGCAAGAGACCAGTCCCTGTGCTTCTCTCCACTCTCCGGTCTCTCTCGCGCCTCTGGTCTCTCTCCTGTCTCTGGTCTCTCTCCTGTCTCTGGTCTCTCTCTGGTCTCTCCTGTCCCTCTGGTCTCTCTCTGGTCTCTCCTGTCTCTCTGGTCTCTCTCTGGTCTCTCTGGTCTCTCTGGTCTCTCTCTGGTCTCTCTGGGCTCTTTGGTCTCTTTGGTCTCTCTCTGGTCTCTCTCTGGTCTCTCTCTGGTTTCTCTGGTCTCTCTCTGGTCTCTCTCTGGTCTCTCTGGTCTCTCTCTGGTTTCTCTGGTCTCTCTCTTGTCTCTGTCTCCTCTCTCTCTTGTATCTCTCTAGTCTCTCATTTCTCTCTCTCCCTTTTTGTTGTCCTTCTGTTTTGACACATTCCCGTTTCCCTTTGTGGCGAAAAAGCGACACAGGTCTAAACCACACACCTACCTTTGTGGCTCTCACTGAGATCATTCGGACTTTTAACGAACGAAAAGAAACTTGAGCTCGCGTTGCAACAGTCCAGTCTTTCAGCTTGATATATTTATTTCTTCAACATTCCTGGAGAAGAGAATCTGTTTTGGCCTCGAAGAAGAGTTAAACTAAGAAATGTAGATTTGTTTAAAAATATACTTGTTTACCAAAGCGGCGACAAAGTTAAATTTATTCTCACCAAACTCACAAGTGGAATGTTTGAAGTAAAAACCTTTGGAGAAAAGCTGAGCAGAGACGGGCTCCAACCACGGCTTACTCAAAGGAACGAAAAAGCAGCAAAAATAGTGGTTTTCATCGATAGCGTTAAATGGAAAGTTGTATTTGTTGCCTTATTTATAGAACGTTTTTTAAGGTAATGGAAGAGAGAGAGGAGAAAACACAGAAAAACATGGACTTATCCGGACAGAGGTATTTTATCTTGTGATCTATAATTGTAGATGATTCTAATGACAAACGTAATCTAGGCCACCAGCAGGAGGCCAGTCCCTGTGCTCCTCAGAGTCCCAGCAGGAGGCCAGTCCCTGTGCTCCTCAGAGTCCCAGCAGGAGGCCAGTCCCTGTGCTCCTCAGAGTCCCAGCAGGAGGCCAGTCCCTGTGCTCCTGTGAGTCCCAGCAGGAGGCCAGTTCCTGTGCTCCTCAGAGTCCCAGCAGGAGGCCAGTCCCTGTACTCCTCAGAGTCCCAGCAGGAGGCCAGTCCCTGTGCTCCTCAGAGTCCCAGCTGGAGGCCAGTCCCTGTGCTCCTCAGAGTCCCAGCTGGAGGCCAGTCCCTGTGCTCCTCAGAGTCCCAGCAGGAGGCCAGTCCCTGTGCTCCTCAGAATCCCAGTTGGTTCATTTGGATCTAACATGTCACAGATGTACTTGGAGAGACTTGTAACAAACAGAGATGCTTCAAAGTCTATTCTCAGAGGGAAAGAGATTCTAAAACACAAATCTACATCAGCTCCTTTAGTCTCTGAGGTGTAATTATCCCATTTACACCAATCCTTTGCTCACAACTCACACTAGACTCATGTGTGAGCGAGAGAACATGTGAGAGAACATGTGAGAGAACAGTGGCAGCGACTGATGTGTCTCCTGCAGGAAATGTGAAACCAGTGACACCAAAGATCAGAACCAGAGTGTTCTTCTCAACGTGAGGGAAAAGTGAAGTGAGCATCAGAGGTCGGTCAGTGATGCGCTGTTCAACTGGTTTCTAAAGTCATAATAATAACATTATGATTTATGGAGTTCTTTTTAGGACTTTCAAAGACGTTTCTCTCACTCCAAACACTACTGTAGCCACAGCTGCCCTGGGGCACACTGATAGAAGTTAGAAAACCAGTCTGTGCCATCGGCCCCTCCCAACCTCAAACCCTACACACACTCTTTCTAAAGGTTTAGTTTATTGAAAATCTATGGTTTTGTTCACAGGAAATCCTTCAGTACGGCCGCTCGTCTGAAGTGGAGAAAATCCTCGCTGATGAGAGGTACCAGACGCTGAAGGTGAGAATAATATTAATATGACGTCATTAACAGAGCTTTTTTCTGCTTTTTAAACAAAAGTGTTGTCTTGGCAAACTCCATCCATCTTCTTCCCCTTAATCCATTTCTGGGTCGGGGGGTGGCAGTCAGAGCTTCACCCAGTCCACAGAGCACCAGCCCCTCACTGATCCTCCTGCAGGTGCTGAGTCAGTGAAAGCACAGCCATGATCTGTCAGTGGGGGCTTCAGGCAAAGTGGGGTTAAGTGTCTTGCCCAAGGACACAACGACAGCAGACATCAGTGGGAGTCGTGAAGTAGATCTCGTGGTGGGCTCGAACCCTCGACATCAGGCCCAAAGGCCAAATCTCTACCAACTGATCCACTGTCTCTATGTACAGAGCTTTAAACTGCAGCTAAAGTCACATTTCTTTGATCTGGCTTTAAACTCAAGCTAAAATTAAACTTTGATGATAATGGACCAGTATTTTATTTGTGTTGTGCTGTATTTTGTAATGTGTGGAAAGCCCTTGTGACCTATAAATGAGATCAGACGTGTCAAACTCAGGCTTGTGGGAGAAATCCGGCCCGCTAAACCAATATTAGTGGCCCTGTAAGTAATTTCAAACAGCTAAATGGTTAAAAAAAATGTGCTTAAGTTTATATTTGATCCAGTTTTGGTTCAATCCAAACAATAAAAACCAGAAAATAACAGTGAAACTTGTGTCAAAGTCATGTCAAAATGCCTTCATTATGTAAGAAAAAAAGTAATAATAAGAAAAGAAAAATAAATACCTTCTAATATTTCCTCCTTGACCAGTTCCGATGTTATTCTTCAGCCCCCGACCATAATGACTTTGACCCCCCCCCGGGTTAGATGCGTTCCTTAGCTCTATTAGCTCCTGTGTCTTAGCTCCATCTCTCTGCTCTTCACTGCTGTACTACTCAAGATGATTTCCTCCCTTTTTCCTCGCAGCTGTTCACGAGTGTCTTCGGCGTCGGAGCGAAGACTGCAGACAAGTGGTTCCAGCGAGGGCTCCGCACGCTCCCCCAAATACAGACCCACCCCGGCATCCAGCTCACCCGGATGCAGCGGCACGGTGAGAGCTCCTTCACATTCTCAAATCAGATCAAAACGCTTCTCCGAAAATCAAGACTTTTCTTTGAGGGGAGTTTGCGAGTAAGTGCGCTTAAGTAGATGTTAAATCAAGACACGAGGCCTCACTGCGAGACTCAGGGTTTGGACTAAACTACACTTGGATTAGGGCAAGGCAAGTTTATTGGTGTCGCACAATTCATACACAAGGCAACTCAAAGTGCTGAACAAAATAAGAAAGCATTAAAATCATAAATAATCACAGTACATATAAAAGAAAGATAAAATTATAAAATCCCTCAGTTGTATGCACAGCTAAACAGAACTGTTTTTAACCTGGTTTTAAACATTGTCAGAGAGGAGGCCTGTCTCACATCTTCAGGAAGACGGTTCCAGATTTTAGCAGCATGAATCTGAAAAGCAGCCTCCCAATGTTTAGTTCTGACTCTGGGCACTAACAGGAGTCCAGTCCCTGTGCTCCTCAGAGTCCGGGCTGGTTCATATGGGACTAACATGTCACTAATATATTTTGGTGCGAGGCCATGGAGAGACTTGTAACAAGCAGAGCTGTTTTAAAGTCTATTCTCTGAGCCACAGGAAGCCAGTGCAGAGACCTGAGGACTGGACTAATGTGATCATAGACTTAGACTTAGACAGACTTTTTTGATCCACGAGGATTATTACGTTTTCACAGTAGCTTGCATAGTATTTCACAACAAAATTAACACGAAAGTAACAATCTGAAAATAAGAATAATGAGATAATATTGTGAGAATAGAATAATCTGGATTTAGGTGCTCAGGAATATACCTTTCTGCGAATATGTGCACATTTACAGTATAAAAATACAGAGGTAGTTGTATGTTAAATATCAGTCCATTCTCTCTCATTGTAAGCTTAAAAACAGTGCAGTATATTTACATCGCAGAGGAAGCAGGTTCAGGCTCCAAAAGATCTGTGAGAACGTGCGCTGACATGCTGCAATCTCACTCCTGCTGGTGGGGGTGTACGCGGAAAGAGATTCTGATTCAGAATCAGAATCATTTTTATTGCCACGTAAGTAACAGGAAGTCACAGACTTGGAAATTGCTTTTGCTCAGTGCAACAGTCAGAAAGAGATAATAAAAATAAAAATAAAAAACACTTTTTTACATCCATCCATCCATCCATTTTCTTCCGCTTTATCCGTTGTCGGGTCGCGGGGGCAGCAGTCTAAGCAGAGACGCCCAGACTTCCCTATCCACACACACCTCCTCCAGCTCGTCCGGGGGGACCCCAAGGCGTTCCCAGGCCAGCTGAGAGACATAGTCTCTCCAGCGTGTCCTAGGTCTTCCGCGGGGCCTCCTCCCGGTGGGACATGCCCGGAACACCTCCCCAGGGAGGCGTCCAGGAGGCATCCGGAACAGATGCCCGAGCCACCTCAACTGGTTCCTCTCGACGAGGAGAAGCAGCGGCTCTACTCCGAGCTCCTCCCGTGTGACTGAGCTCCTCACCCTATCTCTAAGGGAGCGCCCAGCCACTCTGCGGAGGAAGCTCATTTCGACCGCTTGTATCCGCGATCTCGTTCTTTCAGTCATTACCCAAAGCTCATGACCATAGGTGAGGGAGGGAACGAAGATTGACCGGTAAATTGAGAGCTTTGCCTTTCGGCTCAGCTCCCTCTTCACCACAACGGTCCGATACAGCGACCGCATCACTGCGCACGCTGCACCGATCCGCCTGTCAATCTCACGCTCCATCCTCCCCTCACTCGTGAACAAGACCCCGAGATACTTGAACTCCTCCACTTGAGGAAGGACCTCTCCACCCACCTGCAGAGGGCAAGGCACCTTTTTCCGGTCAAGCACCATGGCCTCGGATTTGGAGGTGCTGATTCTCATCCCAGCCGCTTCACACTCGGCTGCAAACCGCCCCAGTGCATGTTGCAGGTCCTGGTTCGTTGGAGTAAGTAGTAGTAGTAGTAAGTAATCTTTATTTATATACCGCCTTTTCACTGCACATCGGAGTCTCAAAGCGGTTTACAATTGTTATTTTTGGGAGTGGGGGTGCCAGTACAGGAGGCACATGCCAGACCTATTGTACATATTTTTAGTGGTAGGGGAAACCGGAGGACCCGGAGGAAACCTACGCAGACACGGGGAGAACATGCAAACTCCACTCAGAAAGGCCCTGGTCCAACCGGGATTCGAACCCAGGACCTTCTTGCTGAGAGGCGAGAGTGCTATCCACTCAGCCACCGTGCCGCCCAACAACTGGAGCCAACAACATCGTCCGCAAACAGCAGAGATGAAATCCTGTGGTCTCCGAACCGGACCCCCTCCGACCCCTGACTGCGCCTAGATATTCTGTCCATAAATACAGTGAACAGAACCGGTGACAAAGGGCAGCCCTGTCGGAGGCCAACATTCACCGGGAACAGGTCTGACTTACTGCCGGCAATGTGAACACAGCTCTGGCTCCGGTCATACAGGGATCGGATGGCACTCAGCAGAGGACCCCCGACCCCGTACTTCCGGAGAACCCCCCAAAGGACACCCCGGGGAACACAGTCGAACGCCTTCTCCAAATCCACAAAACACATGTGGACAGGTTGGGCGAACTCCCATGAACCCTCGAGTATCCGATGGAGAGTATAGAGCTGGTTCAGTGTTCCGCGACCGGGACGAAAACCACACTGCTCCTCCTGGATCCGAGATTCGACCATCGGCCGTAACCTCCTCTCCAGTACCTTGGAGTAGACCTTACCGGGGAGGCTGAGGAGTGTGATCCCACGATAATTGGAACACACCCTCCGGTCCCCCTTCTTGTAGAGAGGGACCACCATCCCGGTCTGCCACTCCATTGGCACTGCCCCCGATCGCCACGCGATGTTGCAGAGACGTGTCAGCCAAGACAGTCCTACAACATCCAGAGACTTTAGATAATCAGGGCGGATCTCATCCACACCCGGAGCCTTGCCACCATGGAGGCTACCAACCACCTTGGTGACCTCAGCCAGGGAGATGGATGTATCCGCCCCAACATCCTCAGCCTCTGCCTCTGTAACAGAGGACGTGACGGGGGGATTGAGGAGAACCTCAAAGTATTCCTTCCACCGCCCGACAATATCCCCAGTCAAGGTCAGCAGCTCTCCACCCGCACCGTACATGGTGTTGGCAAAGAACTGCTTCCCCCTCCTGAGGCGCCGGATGGTTTGCCAGAATCTCTTCGAGGCCGACCGATAGTCATGCTCCATGGACTCTCCGAACTCCTCCCAGTCCCGGGTTTTTGCCTCTGCAATAGCCCGGGCCGCGGCACGCTTGGCCTGCCGGTACTGGACAGCTGCCTCAGGAGTCCCCCGAACCATCATGGGTCGATAGGACTCCTTCTTCAGCCTGACAGCATCCCTTACTGCCGGTGTCCACCACCGGGTTCGGGGGTTGCCGCCGGGACCAGCACCAGAGACCTTGCGACCACAGCTACGAGCCACCGCATCGGCGATTGAGGCAGAGAACATGGTCCACTCGGACTCCATGTCCCCCTCCTCCGCCGGGACCTGGGAGAAACTCTCCCGGAGGTGCGAGTTGAAAATCCGTCTGACAGGGGGCTCAGCGAGACGTTCCCAGCGTACCCTCACTATACGCTTGGGTCTGCCAGGTCTGGCCGGCTTCTTCCCCTGCCAGCGGATCCAACTCACGACCAGGTGATGATTGGTTGACAGCGCCGCCCCTCTCTTTACCCGAGTGTCCGAGACACGCGGTCGAAGGTCAGATGATACGACAACAAAGTCGATCATCGACCTCCGACCTAGGGTGTCCTGGTGCCACGTGCACTGGTGGACACCCTTGTGCTCAAACATGGTGTTCGTGATGGACAAACTGTGACTGGCACAGAAGTCCAACAACTGAGCACCGCTCGGGTTCAAATCAGGGGGGCCGTTCTTTCCGATCACCCCTCTCCAAGTGTCACTGGCGACTCCCACATGGGCGTTGAAGTCTCCCAGGAGAATAACGGAGTCCCCGGGCGGTGCACCGTCCAGTACCCCTCCCAAGGACTCCAAGAAGGCCGGGTACTCTGCACTGCTGTTAGGCCCGTAGGCCGTCACAACAATGAGAGACTTGTCCCCCACCCGGAGGCGGAGGGACGCGACCCTCTCATTCACCGGGGAATACATGTAAATTTAAAATAGAGTTACAGTTACTATTTACAATATACAAGTGCACATGGTGCACACAATGTAAGGTGACAGCAGTACAGTGAAGTAAAGTGACGTATGATGGGCAGTAAAGTGACTTTATAAAGGGCGGGGGGACAGGTTAAGAAGTGTTCAAGAGTCCAACAGCAGAGGGGAAGAAACTGTTCTTGTGGCGGGAGGTTCTAGTCCTGATGGACCGCAGTCTTCTGCCTGAGGGGAGCGTCTTCTTTCCTCTCAAAAACCTCTTTACAGGATGGTCCAAAAGTGGCTCTTGGTCCAACACTACGTTCCAGATGCTGCCGATGTTGATGGGAGGTGGACTGCGGTGGACTTCAGAATTCACTCCTTAATATGAATTAGGCTCGTGCAGCTGACACACACATGCACAAATGAGTTTTTCACATTATCCTGCCCCGCGGCCATTTTGGAAAAACCCACAGAGGGCAACAGCGTCTGTAAATATCAACAGTCTATGGAACCAATTTATTTCTACTCAATGTTCCTTTTTCTCACTCGGTTTTTGGGTTGTTTCTTGTAGATGCAGAAAAGTCTATGGACAGTGAGTGGCTGTTGTTGTGTCCTTAGGCAAGACACTTCAATCAAAATTGCCTAGAATGAGTCTGGTGTGTGTAGGGGGTGATTAGGTTGCCTCCCTTCTGTCAGTGTGCCTCAGGGCAGCTGTGGCCACAGTAGTACTTCATCACCACCGTGCGTGGAGTGTCGTTGAGTAATAAAGCGCTGTATAACACCTTTTTTATTATTTTCTTTATAATGAGAAAACATTGTGCCATGGTCTGAAGAGAACATGGTCCAAAGAGAACATTTTGCAATTGTCTCCTTTAAATGGAAATGCAAATGAGATGATGCTTTCAGTACTACAGGGAGTGACGATACAATGGTTTTTATTTTTTTTATTTTTCATAAAAGTCAATAAATAAAAACATGAGAAAGAGCTTTCATCCATCAGACGACGGAGCAGGCCATCCATCTCACACAATTGAAGGTCATATAAATGCACCAGGGAGCGGCGGTTTGACACCCGAGATATGGAGCCGTGGAGGATGTAGTTTTCTGTGTAATGCACCGCTATATTTAGACCCTGGATATTTCCAAATGGCACAGAAGTGTAAATGTAATGTAAAAGTAAGTCAAAAAGCTGGCTCAAAATCTGGCTTTCAAATCACTTCACAGAGAAATGTGTTCTCTCAGGTCTCTCAAGTGTCTAACCTGTTTCTACCCTGGGCCAAAAATACAGTGTCTACACCTGTTATAACCCAAAATCTAGTAGATCTGTAAAATACTAGGCTTGAACCAAATAGATGCAAAGAGGACTTGTACAGAGACAACAGAAAACAAAACACAAACACACACAAGGAGAGAGTGAGAGGCTCTGGTCCTCTGCAGCAGGAGATCCACAGACAGAGAGACCCCCCCCCCCCTCCATATGTATCAGCCATGATGTCACATTGATTGGTCGGGGGGTGTTATGGCAAGATTCATATTACAGAGTATCATTACATCAAAATCCATGGGTGACATTTGGACAAAGCCTCCTGTGCTGAGGTCACTTGGCCGAGACTGACCAGAACCAAAACTCTCTCTTGGTTTGACTGAATTATATGTTATGGCAAGTGTCAGCCATGGCTCTTCCCCCGCCCCTGCTCGTTTAACCTTCTCTTCCAGCATGAATCTTGCCTCCCTCTGATGTGCCGTTTACACGAGGATGCTGCAACAGTAAAACGGTAGAGTTGGTCTTGGGTTTTTTTAGGTAAAAACGTTGAGAAACAGGCTCCAGAGTGGAACAGAACAGAGATGCTGAACAGAGAAAGATGTGAACTCTCTGCTTTGATGACCTCAGCACTTCCCCCACGTACATTTGGACGCAGTAGAACGTAAACAACAATGGCGGCGGGTCGACTAATGCGACGTGTGCTTCGCTAACGGAGGAGGATTACCACAGCTGTATCCTCTCTCTTGTCTCTCTGGTTTCTATCTGGTTTCTCTCTGGTTTCTCTCTGGTCTCTCTCTAGTCTCTCTCTAGTCTCTCTCTGGTCTCTCTCTGGTCTCTCTCTGGTCTCTCTCTGGTCTCTCTCTCTGGTCTCTCTCTGGTCTCTCTCTCTGGTCTCTCTCTAGTCTCTCTCTAGTCTCTCTCTGGTCTCTCTCTGGTCTCTCTCTAGTCTCTCTCTGGTCTAGTAGCTTCACTTTCCATTTTCACTGTCGCTGTGAAAGAATGACCCTAACCCGCGGCCCCCTACTGGCCGCAAGCAACAACTACATTGTTTTCCGTCGTTGTGTTAACGTTGTGCACTTCGAATAAGAAGCCTGGTTGTTTTTGCTATTTGCTTTGTAGCGTCTCCGTCTAAATTGGGCCTGACATTTCCTGTTCTTTGTCTCTCCTCCTCTCAACTATATTAGTGAAGGCTCTCATCAGCTTTTTAATAAATAGCACAAAGTCAAGCTGCTTCTCTCGAATCCATTTATTAAAGTATTACAATTCCTCTACAGGGGTCTGACAGGACACAGTGGTGGCCTTTTAAATTGTAAGTATAGCTCTTCAGAACGTTGTAAACACAAACACTGGAAGACCCTTTAATACCTTCTACATTTAGAGTCTGTCCACAAACTTGCACATGTTTTACAAGAGCTCAAATGTCACTATTAAAAGCATTAGTTCCTTTTAAAGCTGGTTTTTACCGCATATTTTTCAGCTTATCCTTAGATCCGAGTAACCAAAACACGGCACTTTGAAGCTCTCTCTCTGACAGGCTGATATCTGGCAACACAACGATAAATTCTCACACATAACACAAGAATATGCAGAATCTATGGCCTCTTATCGTCTCTCTGCTGGCTCACAGTGCAAGGAAAAGGCTGTAATCGCCAACATTACGTCCAGGTTTCCATTTATTTTGTAAGTCTATCTGAAAAAGCGTCCGTGTGACAGGCGTCTTCATCAAACGCGCTCACAATCCATCACTCCAATGCGCCGCTGTGCCCAGAATTTATGAGCGATTTGACTGAGAAAATGTTTTTGAACCCTGATCTCTTGTCTGTGCGGTGTGGCTCTCCTCTCTCATTTGTTTTATCGGAGCAGACAGACGTGTCATTAAGTTTACCGTGATTAATTGGCGTGAGTTTGGCGCTTTCGGTCGAGTGTGCGCGAGACGAGAGAGAGATGCCTGGAATGGACGTGTCAATCCATCCATCACAGTTTAGCGGGGTGCCCACAGGAGCTGGACCGGCAATGTCGAGCCAAACTGACGTTCGATGGCTGGGTTTTAAGTTATGGCTGTGTGTTGCTGTACGTTTGGATGGGAAAACAATTGGTAAATGATTGAGTTGAGGTGGTGTTTTGGCACCCGCAGCCAAATCTAAAGTTAAAATTGAATATAGAAGTCTGTATATACTGTGTGAAAACAAGGGCTGGGATTCGAGGTTAAAGCTAGTCCAAGCTACAGTTTACCTGGACAAAATCCTACATTTTAGGCAAAGCGGCAGGGCAAGATGCTTCTGGACCTGCACCTGTGACACTACTACCAGCTCGTCCCCTTGTCACAGGCTTTTTATTGACAGACCAAAACACATCCACATTATTATCACTTCATAGATTCCATATGGCCTAAACTTTTAGTTTGTTGACCCACTGTGTTTACACATGTTAGCCTAAAAGCTTTTGCCACTCGCACATTTTACATGACAACGTGGCCCTTGACATAGTTACCTTACCGTGCATTACTACTATTATTGATTAAACTTGTTTATATAAGATCAAAACAACACTATGACTTAATAAAAGGTTGGTGGAGCTGTTGGTGGAGGAGTTCAAGTATCTCTGGGTCTTGTTCTCAGTGAGGGAAGGATGAGATTGGTGCAGCGTGCGCACTATTGTGATCGCTGTATCAGACCGTTGTCAATCTCAGGGGGAGCACTGAGTAGAGCCGCTGCTTCTCCACATTGAGAGGAACCAGTTGAGGTGGCTCGGGCATCTCTTCCGGATGCTTCCTGGACGCCTCCCTGGGAAGGTGTTCCGGGCACGTCCCATCGAGAGGAGACCCCGGGGAAGACCCAGGACAGGCTGGAGGAACTGTGTCTCTCAGCTTTTACAAAATATTCATTTATTTGTGTCTAACCAAGTCCAACAGACCAGCGCAACTTTCATCTAAAAATATAACATTTTGGCTTTTTACACACAATTCAAACTCGACTACAGTCAAGTTGTCTGGTTTTCTCTCTTTTTCCACTGTAACAACTAAAGCAGAAAACATGGAGGGCTGAATACAGTAATATTTCTATTCTGTAAAGCTGCAAAACCACAGAGCAAAGGTGTGATGTTGTTGTTGTGTGTGATTCTCAGGGTTCCTCCACCACCAGCACCTCTGCAGGGGGCTGAGCTCCGACGAGGCCCGGGCCGTGGAGGCTTTGATCGGGGAGACTGTCCGCTGTGTGGACCCGAACGCTCGGATCACTCTGACCGGAGGCTTTCGCAGGTAAACACAATTTTACACTTTTGAGCTTAGAGCTACAGGGATTCTGACGAGAGGGAATGGAATGATGCTTAAACATTCTCCAATCTTAAGCCATGACATTTCTTGAATAAAGACTAAATGGATTTATTCCAGTGGGGGTGGATCCCGGCTCAAAAGTGGCCAAATTGACGTGCGCTGACATGCTTGCAATACCACCCCGGGTCGATGTGGGTGGACCCAGAAGAAGAAAGTTGTCTCTTGGCCCAAAGCTCCGTTCCACATGTGTGTCAATGCTGAGGGGGGTGTTTTGGACCAGTCTAGTTTAGTCGCTGTGAATCTTTTAAGTCTCTCGTTCAAATGAATGGAGCTGCG
>OZ035835.1:4694957-4807457 GCA_964034765.1 Knipowitschia caucasica | reverse complement strand
GGACTGAGGCTTTAGATCCAGGACTGAGGCTGTAGATCCAGGACTGAGGCTGTAGATCCAGGACTGAGGCTGTAGATCCAGGACTGAGGCTGTAGATCCAGGACTGAGGCTGTAGACCCAGGACTGAGGCTTTAGATCCAGGACTGAGGCTGTAGATCCAGGACTGAGGCTGTAGATCCAGGACTGAGGCTGTAGATCCAGGACTGAGGCTGTAGATCCAGGACTGAGGCTGTAGATCCAGGACTGAGGCTTTAGATCCAGGACTGAGGCTGTAGATCCAGGACTGAGGCTGTAGATCCAGGACTGAGGCTGTAGATCCAGGACTGAAGCTGTAGATCCAGGACTGAGGCTGTAGATCCAGGACTCAGGCTGTAGATCCAGGCTGGGGGCAACAAATTCAGGGACTGCTAAAAGAGGCCCCCTAAACCCCCTATGCTCCTGGGACCCCTGATCATGGCCTCCTTCATCGGCACCTACGGACTGTCTCTTCAACCTTGACTCATATAACAGCATTAAACTGTTATTTTATCATTAAACGGTACTTCTGCATTGGCGAACACGCTCGTAGCAGTTGCAAAAAGTCACGGGAGCATGAGTGCGTCTCTCCAGAGCAGTCCGTTCCTGCATCCCGAGACACACATTCAGTTTCACACTCGAACGCGTGTCATCATTGACTTTGCATTGAAAGTCGACGCAACACATGATCCGGTCTGAACGCAGCTTCACAAATATGATGACAAACATGTAGCTGTAGCTTTAAGGGTTGATTTCATATTTAAAGGACAACTCACCCTCAAATCCAAAATTTTTTTTTGCTGATTAACGGTATAAATGAGTGTCCAATAGTGTTGTCTACATATCCTGGTCATAATTTTGTCACTTTGGTGCAAATTAGTTGAAAGTTAAACTTTCTGCCTAAAACCGTCTGTGAGGCGCCATCTGCTGGCGACCTGTATTACTACATTTGAATTTCGAATCTGGCGCCAAGACTGGCGCGGCAGCAAGACCTGACGTCTGAAGCAAGACCTGACGTCTGAAGCAAGACCTGACGTCAGCAGCCCCCCGCCCAGGGCAATGTAAACGGCCCAGTCTCGTTCACGCCCCCTTTAGTCCTCCAGGCCATGCCCATTTAGAGGAAGATTTGAACAGGAAATGTGAGTGACGTAAGCTCCGAGGAGCGGGGGTGAGAACCACTTTAACAAATGAAATGACACACATACACACGTAAATATTCTTCTCCTATGGGCAGAGATGCATTACACTCCATTACCAGCGCGTGTTACGCCACAGCCCAGGACCGAGGCATTAGCCAGATAAACAGTAGCATCTCGACTTTGCAAAGTGCCCGATCCCTTTGGAAAGCTCTTACCACTTCTAATGCAGTCCATGAAGCACTTATTTAGCACATTTTCATACTCAAAATGATCAGAAATCCTAATTGATCTCCCGCTGAGCTATAATTGAAGAAGTCCATTATCTTTAAGCACGCCATTTACCTTTATGTGGTAGAAAAAGGCGATCCTCTGGTGGGTTTTTGGCCCGGCGGGGAGCGTTCGATGGCCTATTAGACTAAATAGATTTGATGTACTTATGTTGAAATGCCAGGAGCAGAAGCCGCGCTAATAAACCGCTAATGCTCTTCTCAAGATCCTCTCAAGAAAGTCCTGTCAAAAGAGGAATTTAATCACTGCCGCCTCTTATTAGCTTGATGCGTCGCACAGATAGCCGCCGTCACAAGCCTGGAAGTGTGTTTAAATAGACACAGATGCAGCTCCAGAAGAAGCTTTCATCTTTGCCATGTGTGCGGCTGGAGACGTATGTGTGTGTACGTGTGTGTGTATGTATGTATGTATGTGTGTGTGTGTGTGTGTGTGTGTGTGTGTGATGTTTACATGAAATCTAAACGTCTCTCTCATCTCTATCTCATCTCTCTCTCGTCTCTCTCATTTCTCTGTAATTTCTCTTTTGTCTCTCTCTTGTCTCTCTCAGGTCTGTCTCTGGTCTTTATCTTGTTTCTCTCTTGTCTCTCTCTCTCCCCCTAGTCTCTCTCTGATCTATTTGGTCTCTCTCTGGTCTCTCTCTGGGCTCTCTCTGGGCTCTCTCTGGTCTCTCTCTGGTCTCTCTCTGGTCTCTCTCTGGTCTCTCTCTGGGCTCTATCTGGGCTCTCTCTGGGCTCTCTCTGGGCTCTCTCTGGTCTCTCTCTGGTCTCTCTCTGGTCTCTCTCTGGTCTCTCTCTGGGCTCTCTTTGGGCTCTCTTTGGGCTCTCTCTGGTCTCTGGTCTCTCTCTGGTCTCTCTCTGGTCTCTCTCTGGTCTCTATCTGGTCTCTATCTGGTCTCTCTCTGGTCTCTCTCTGGTCTCTCTCTGGTCTCTCTCTGGTCTCTCTCTGGTCTCTCTCTGATCTATTTAATCTCTCTCCTGTCTCGCTTGTGTCTCTTTCTGGTCCCTCTCTGTCTCTGGTCTCTCTCTCTAATCTCTCTGGTCTCTCTCTTGTCTTTCTCTAATCTCTTTCTTGTCTCTCTTGCCTGTTCGTCTCTCTCCAGATTGAAATACCGGTCGTACAAACGTACTACAGAGTCTTGAACTCTTTGCTGTTATCACTTTATTCAATATCGTCCCTGTATCATGCCCTGAGAGCAGCGGCGCTCGTAAACCCAGGCTTAAAGTGACGCGGAAGGATTTGTAGAAAGTGTTGACACCAGCCACGGTGAAAGGACATCAGGGCGGAGGAGGGAGGAGGGGGGGGGGGGATCGAGAGGAGGGGGGAGGGTGCCATGTCTCAGGGCAACGTTCAGCAGAAGGATTAAAAATAGATTATAAAAATTTTCCTTCTATCGGCCTCTCGCTCAGAGTGTCAGGGCGAGTGTGTGGGTGCTGAGAGTGTGTTGAACCACAGGAGGAGTGACACCATGTGGATCACCATGTGGATCACCATGTGGATCACCATGTGGCGTCTGCACTGGTTTTTAAAGAAAAGGGGGTCCTATCGAGATCCATCGCAACAGATCATGGTTTAGTCACGTTCTCATGAAGATACAAACCAACTCTGGTCTTTCTCCGATCTCTCTCTTCGGTCTCTCTTTTGTCCATCTCTGGTCTCTCTCTGGTCTCTCTCTTGTCCTTCTCTTGTCTCTCTCTGGTCTTTCTCTTGTCTCTCTCTGGTCTCTCTCTGGTCTTTCTCTTGTCTCTCTCTTCGGTCTCTCAGTCACTTTCCTGTCGCTGGTCCAACTCTTATCTATCTTTTTTCTCTCTCTTGTCTCTCTCAGGTCTCTCTCTAGCATCTCTCTCAGGTCTCTCTCTGGTCTCTCTCTGGTCTCTCTCTTGTCTTTCTCTGGTCTTTCTCTTGTCTCTCAGGTCTCTCTCTTGTCTTTCTCTGGTCTCTCTCTTATCCCTCTCTGGTCTCTCTCAGGTCTCTTTTAAGTCTCTCCCTTGTCTCTCTCCAGTCACTTTCCTGTCGCTGGTCTAACTCTTATCTCTCTTTTCTCTCTCTCTTGTTTCTCCCAGATCTCTCTCCGGTCTCTCTCTCTCTATTATCTATTTTTTCTCTCTCTGTTCTCTCTCTTGGTTCTCTCAGATCTCTCTGGTCTCTCTCAGGTTTCTCTCAAGTCTCTCTCTTGTCTCTCTCTGGTCTCTCTCTGGTGTCTCTCTGGTCTCTCATGTGAACAGGACCTCATTCTCCCTTTTCTCAAACACAGAGCAGAATTAAAAGTGCACTTGCAGCCACTCTGGACCTCTTGTGTATTATTTACCCCGGTCGCTGGTCGCTGGTCTCTGGTCGTTGGTCTCTGGTCTCTGGTCTCTGGTCGCTGGTCTCTGGTCGTTGGTCTCTGGTCGCTGGTCGCTGGTCGCTGGTCGCTGGTCTCTGGTCGCTGGTCGCTGGTCGCTGGTCTCTGGTCGCTGGTCGCTGGTCGCTGGTCTCTGGTCTCTGGTCGTTGGTCTCTGGTCGCTGGTCTCTGGTCGTTGGTCGCTGGTCTCTGGTCGTTGGTCTCTGGTCTCTGGTCGTTGGTCTCTGGTCTCTGGTCGTTGGTCTCTGGTCTCTGGTCGCTGGTCGCTGGTCTCTGGTCTCTGGTCTCTGGTCTCTGGTCTCTGGTCGCTGGTCTCTGGTCGCTGGTCTCTGGTCTCTGGTCTCTGGTCTCTGGTTGCTGGTCTCTGGTCGCTGGTCTCTGGTCTCTGGTCTCTGGTGGCTGGTCGCTGGTCGTTGGTCTCTGGTCGCTGGTCTCTGGTCGCTGGTCTCTGGTCTCTGGTCGCTGGTCTCTGGTCTCTGGTCGCTGGTCGTTGGTCTCTGGTCGCTGGTCTCTGGTCGCTGGTCTCTGGTCTCTGGTCGCTGGTCGCTGGTCGCTGGTCTCTGGTCGCTGGTCTCTGGTCGCTGGTCTCTGGTCGTTGGTCTCTGGTCGCTGGTCTCTGGTCGTTGGTCTCTGGTCTCTGGTCGTTGGTCTCTGGTCGCTGGTCTCTGGTCTCTGGTCTCTGGTGGCTGGTCGCTGGTCGCTGGTCTCTGGTCGTTGGTCTCTGGTCTCTGGTCGCTGGTCTCTGGTCGCTGGTCTCTGGTCTCTAGTCTCTGGTCGCTGGTCGCTGGTCGCTGGTCGTTGGTCTCTGGTCTCTGGTCTCTGGTCTCTGGTCTCTGGTCGCTGGTCTCTGGTCTCTGGTCTCTGGTCTCTGGTCTCTGGTCTCTGGTGGCTGGTGGCTGGTCGTTGGTCTCTGATCGCTGGTCTCTGGTCTCTGGTCGCTGGTCTCTGGTCGCTGGTCGCTGGTCGTTGGTCTCTGGTCGCTGGTCTCTGGTCTCTGGTCTCTGGTCTCTGGTCGCTGGTCGCTGGTCTCTTGTCGCTGGTCTCTGGTGGCTGGTCGCTGGTCGTTGGTCTCTGGTCTCTGGTCGCTGGTCTCTGGTCGCTGGTCTCTGGTCGCTGGTCTCTGGTCGCTGGTCTCTGGTCTCTGGTCGCTGGTCGCTGGTCGCTGGTCTCTGGTCGCTGGTCTCTGGTCGCTGGTCTCTGGTCGCTAGTCTCTGGTCTCTGGTCGCTGGTCGCTGGTCGCTGGTCTCTGGTCGCTGGTCTCTGGTCGCTGGTCTCTGGTCTCTGGTCTCTGGTCGCTGGTCTCTGGTCGTTGGTCTCTGGTCTCTGGTCGCTGGTCTCTGGTCGCTGGTCGCTGGTCTCTGGTCGCTGGTCTCTGGTCGCTGGTCTCTGGTCGCTGGTCTCTGGTCTCTGGTCTCTGGTCTCTGGTCGCTGGTCGCTGGTCGCTGGTCGCTGGTCTCTGGTCGCTGGTCTCTGGTCGTTGGTCTCTGGTCTCTGGTCTCTGGTCGTTGGTCTCTGGTCGCTGGTCTCTGGTCGTTGGTCTCTGGTCTCTGGTCGCTGGTCTCTGGTCGCTGGTCTCTGGTCGCTGGTCTCTGGTCTCTGGTCGCTGGTCGCTGGTAGCTGGTCGCTGGTCTCTGGTCGCTGGTCTCTGGTCGCTGGTCTCTGGTCGCTGGTCTCTGGTCGCTGGTCTCTGGTCGCTGGTCGCTGGTCGCTGGTCTCTGGTCTCTGGTCGCTGGTCGCTGGTCGCTGGTCTCTGGTCTCTGGTCTCTGGTCTCTGGTCGCTGGTCGCTGGTCGCTGGTCGCTGGTCTCTGGTCGCTGGTCTCTGGTCGCTGGTCTCTGGTCGCTGGTCTCTGGTCGCTGGTCGCTGGTCTCTGGTCTCTGGTCGCTGGTCGCTGGTCGCTGGTCTCTGGTCTCTGGTCTCTGGTCTCTGGTCTCTGGTCGCTGGTCGCTGGTCTCTGGTCGCTGGTCTCTGGTCGCTGGTCTCTGGTCGCTGGTCGCTGGTCGCTGGTCTCTGGTCTCTGGTCTCTGGTCTCTGGTCTCTGGTCTCTGGTCGCTGGTCGCTGGTCGCTGGTCGCTGGTCGCTGGTCGCTGGTCTCTGGTCGCTGGGTCCTCTGGTTGCTGGTCGCTGGTCTCTGGTCTCTGGTCTCTGGTCGCTGGTCTCTGGTCGCTGGTCTCTGGTCGCTGGTCTCTGGTCGCTGGTCTCTGGTCGCTGGTCTCTGGTCGCTGGTCGCTGGTGTCTGGTCTCTGGTCTCTGATCGTTGGTCTCTGGTCGCTGGTCTCTGGTCGCTGGTCTCTGGTCGCTGGTCTCTGGTCGCTGGTCTCTGGTCTCTGGTCGCTGGTCGCTGGTCTCTGGTCGCTGGTCTCTGGTCGCTGGTCTCTGGTCGCTGGTCTCTGGTCGCTGGTCTCTGGTCGCTGGTCTCTGGTCGCTGGTCGCTGGTCGCTGGTCTCTGGTCTCTGGTCTCTGGTCGCTGGTCTCTGGTCGCTGGTCTCTGGTCGCTGGTCTCTGGTCGCTGGTCTCTGGTTGCTGGTCTCTGGTCTCTGGTCGTTGCTCTCTGGTCGCTGGTCTCTGGTCGCTGGTCTCTGGTCGCTGGTCTCTGGTCGCTGGTCTCTGGTCTCTGGTCGCTGGTCGCTGGTCTCTGGTCTCTGGTCGTTGGTCTCTGGTCGCTGGTCGCTGGTCGCTGGTTGCTGGTTCTCTGGTCGCTGGTCTCTGGTCGCTGGTCTCTGGTCGCTGGTCGTTGGTCTCTGGTCTCTGGTCGCTGGTCTCTGGTCGTTGGTCTCTGGTCGCTGGTCTCTGGTCGCTGGTCTCTGGTCGCTGGTCTCTGGTCTCTGGTCGCTGGTCTCTGGTCGCTGGTCTCTGGTCGCTGGTCTCTGGTCGCTGGTCTCTGGTCGCTGGTCTCTGGTCGTTGGTCTCTGGTCTCTGGTCTCTGGTCGCTGGTCTCTGGGTGCTGGTCTCTGGTCGTTGGTCTCTGGTCTCTGGTCGCTGGTCTCTGGTCGCTGGTCTCTGGTCTCTGGTCGCTGGTCTCTGGTCTCTGGTCGTTGGTCTCTGGTCTCTGGTCTCTGGTCTCTGGTCGTTGGTCTCTGGTCGCTGGTCTCTGGTCGTTGGTCTCTGGTCGCTGGTCTCTGGTCGCTGGTCTCTGGTTGCTGGTCGCTGGGTCTCTGGTCTCTGGTCTCTGGTCTCTGGTCGCTGGTCGCTGGTCGCTGGTCGCTGGTCGCTGGTCTCTGGTCGATGGTCTCTGGTCGCTGGTCTCTGGTCTCTGGTCGCTGGTCTCTGGTCGCTGGTCTCTGGTCGCTGGTCTCTGGTCGCTGGTCGCTGGTCTCTGGTCGCTGGTCTCTGGTCGCTGGTCTCTGGTCTCTGGTCGCTGGTCGCTGGTCGCTGGTCGCTGGTCGCTGGTCGCTGGTCGCTGGTCTCTGGTCGCTGGTCTCTGGTCGTTGGTCTCTGGTCTCTGGTCGTTGGTCTCTGGTCGCTGGTCTCTGGTCGTTGGTCTCTTGTCGCTGGTCTCTGGTCGCTGGTCTGGTCGCTGGTCTCTGGTCGCTGGTCGCTGGTCGCTGGTCTCTGGTCTCTGGTCTCTGGTCTCTGGTCTCTGGTCGCTGGTCGCTGTTCGCTGGTCTCTGGTCGCTGGTCTCTGGTCGCTGGTCTCTGGTCGCTGGTCTCTGGTCGCTGGTCTCTGGTCTCTGGTCTCTGGTCGCTGGTCTCTGGTCGCTGGTCTCTGGTCGCTGGTCTCTGGTCGCTGGTCGCTGGTCTCTGGTCTCTGGTCTCTGGTCTCTGGTCGTTGGTCTCTGGTTGCTGGTCTCTGGTCGCTGGTCTCTGGTCGCTGGTCGCTGGTCGCTGGTCGCTGGTCTCTGGTCGCTGGTCTCTGGTCGCTGGTCGCTGGTCTCTGGTCGCTGGTCTCTGGTCGCTGGTCTCTGGTCGCTGGTCTCTGGTCTCTGGTCTCTGGTTGCTGGTCTCTGGTCGCTGGTCTCTGCTCGTTGGTCTCTGGTCGCTGGTCTCTGGTCGCTGGTCTCTGGTCGCTGGTCGCTGGTCTCTGGTCGCTGGTCGCTGGTCTCTGGTCGCTGGTCTCTGGTCGCTGGTCTCTGGTCTCTGGTCTCTGGTCGCTGGTCTCTGGTCGCTGGTCTCTGGTCGCTGGTCTCTGGTCGCTGGTCTCTGGTCGCTGGTCGCTGGTCTCTGGTCGCTGGTCTCTGGTCGCTGGTCTCTGGTCGCTGGTCTCTGGTCGCTGGTCTCTGGTCGCTGGTCGCTGGTCTCTGGTCGCTGGTCTCTGGTCGCTGGTCTCTGGTCTCTGGTCTCTGGTCTCTGGTCGCTGGTCGCTGGTCTCTGGTCGCTGGTCTCTGGTCTCTGGTCTCTGGTCTCTGGTCGTTGGTCTCTGGTCGCTGGTCTCTGGTCGTTGGTCTCTGGTCGCTGGTCTCTGGTCGCTGGTCTCTGGTCGCTGGTCGCTGGTCGCTGGTCTCTGGTCTCTGGTCTCTGGTCTCTGGTCTCTGGTCGCTGGTCGCTGGTCGCTGGTCGCTGGTCTCTGGTCGCTGGTCTCTGGTCGCTGGTCTCTGGTCGCTGGTCTCTGGTCGCTGGTCTCTGGTCGCTGGTCTCTGGTCGCTGGTCTCTGGTCGCTGGTCCTGGTCTCTGGTCTCTGGTCGTTGGTCTCTGGTCGCTGGTCTCTGGTCGCTGGTCTCTGGTCGCTGGTCTCTGGTCTCTGGTCTCTGGTCTCTGGTCGTTGGTCTCTGGTCGCTGGTCTTTGGTCGCTGGTCTCTGGTCGCTGGTCGCTGGTCGCTGGTCTCTGGTCGCTAGTCTCTGGTCGCTGGTCGCTGGTCTCTGTGGTCGCTGGTCGCTGGTCTCTGGTCGCTGGTCTCTGGTCGCTGGTCTCTGGTCTCTGGTCTCTGGTCTCTGGTCGCTGGTCTCTGGTCTCTGGTCGTTGGTCTCTGGTCGCTGGTCTCTGGTCGCTGGTCGCTGGTCTCTGGTCGCTGGTCGCTGGTCGCTGGTCTCTGGTCGCTGGTCGCTGGTCTCTGGTCGCTGGTCTCTGGTCGCTGGTCTCTGGTCTCTGGTCTCTGGTCTCTGGTCTCTGGTCGCTGGTCTCTGGTCTCTGGTCGTTGGTCTCTGGTCGCTGGTCTCTGGTCGCTGGTCGCTGGTCTCTGGTCGCTGGTCGCTGTTCTCTGGTCTCTGGTCGCTGGTCTCTGGTCTCTGGTCTCTGGTCGCTGGTCTCTGGTCGCTGGTCGCTGGTCTCTGGTCGCTGGTTTCTGGTCGCTGGTCTCTGGTCGCTGGTCTCTGGTCGCTGGTCTCTGGTCGCTGGTCTCTGGTCGCTGGTCTCTGGTCTCTGGTCTCTGGTCTCTGGTCACTGGTCTCTGGTCGCTGGTCTCTGGTCGTTGGTCTCTGGTCGCTGGTCTCTGGTCGCTGGTCTCTGGTCGCTGGTCTCTGGTCGCTGGTCGCTGGTCTCTGGTCGCTGGTCTCTGGTCGCTGGTCTCTGGTCTCTGGTCTCTGGTCTCTGGTCGCTGGTCTCTGGTCGCTGGTCTCTGGTCGCTGGTCTCTGGTCGCTGGTCTCTGGTCGCTGGTCGCTGGTCGCTGGTCTCTGGTCGCTGGTCTCTGGTCGCTGGTCTCTGGCCGCTGGTCTCTGGTCGCTGGTCGCTGGTCGCTGGTCTCTGGTCGCTGGTCGCTGGTCTGGTCTCTGGTCGCTGGTCGCTGGTCGCTGGTCGCTGGTCGCTGGTCTCTGGTCGCTGGTCTCTGGTCTCTGGTCTCTGGTCTCTGGTCGTTGGTCTCTGGTCGCTGGTCTCTGGTCGTTGGTCTCTGGTCGCTGGTCTCTGGTCGCTGGTCTCTGGTCGCTGGTCGCTGGTCGCTGGTCTCTGGTCTCTGGTCTCTGGTCTCTGGTCGCTGGTCTCTGGTCGCTGGTCTCTGGTCGTTGGTCTCTGGTCTCTGGTCTCGCTGGTCTCTGGTCGCTGGTCGCTGGTCTCTGGTCGCTGGTCGCTATTCTCTGGTCGCTGGTCGCTGGTCTCTGGTCGCTGGTCTCTGGTCGCTGGTCTCTGGTCTCTGGTCTCTGGTCTCTGGTCGCTGGTCTCTGGTCGCTGGTCGCTGGTCGCTGGTCTCTGGTCGCTGGTCTCTGGTCGCTGGTCTCTGGTCGCTGGTCGCTGGTCTCTGGTCGCTGGTCTCTGGTCGCTGGTCTCTGGTCGCTGGTCTCTGGTCGCTGGCTGGTCTCTGGTCTCTGGTCTCTGGTCTCTGGTCTGGTCTCTGGTCTCTGGTCTTGGTGGTCGCTGGTCTCTGGTCGCTGGTCGCTGGTCTCTGGTCGCTGGTCGCTGTTCTCTGGTCTCTGGTCGCTGGTCTCTGGTCTCTGGTCTCTGGTCGCTGGTCTCTGGTCGCTGGTCGCTGGTCTCTGGTCGCTGGTTTCTGGTCGCTGGTCTCTGGTCGCTGGTCTCTGGTCGCTGGTCTCTGGTCGCTGGTCTCTGGTCGCTGGTCTCTGGTCTCTGGTCTCTGGTCTCTGGTCACTGGTCTCTGGTCGCTGGTCTCTGGTCGTTGGTCTCTGGTCGCTGGTCTCTGGTCGCTGGTCTCTGGTCGCTGGTCTCTGGTCGCTGGTCGCTGGTCTCTGGTCGCTGGTCTCTGGTCGCTGGTCTCTGGTCTCTGGTCTCTGGTCTCTGGTCGCTGGTCTCTGGTCGCTGGTCTCTGGTCGCTGGTCTCTGGTCGCTGGTCTCTGGTCGCTGGTCGCTGGTCGCTGGTCTCTGGTCGCTGGTCTCTGGTCGCTGGTCTCTGGCCGCTGGTCTCTGGTCGCTGGTCGCTGGTCGCTGGTCTCTGGTCGCTGGTCTCTGGTCTCTGGTCGCTGGTCGCTGGTCGCTGGTCGCTGGTCGCTGGTCTCTGGTCGCTGGTCTCTGGTCTCTGGTCTCTGGTCTCTGGTCGTTGGTCTCTGGTCGCTGGTCTCTGGTCGTTGGTCTCTGGTCGCTGGTCTCTGGTCGCTGGTCTCTGGTCGCTGGTCGCTGGTCGCTGGTCTCTGGTCTCTGGTCTCTGGTCTCTGGTCGCTGGTCTCTGGTCGCTGGTCTCTGGTCGTTGGTCTCTGGTCTCTGGTCGCTGGTCTCTGGTCGCTGGTCGCTGGTCTCTGGTCGCTGGTCGCTATTCTCTGGTCGCTGGTCGCTGGTCTCTGGTCGCTGGTCTCTGGTCGCTGGTCTCTGGTCTCTGGTCTCTGGTCTCTGGTCGCTGGTCTCTGGTCGCTGGTCGCTGGTCGCTGGTCTCTGGTCGCTGGTCTCTGGTCGCTGGTCTCTGGTCGCTGGTCGCTGGTCTCTGGTCGCTGGTCTCTGGTCGCTGGTCTCTGGTCGCTGGTCTCTGGTCGCTGGTCTCTGGTCTCTGGTCTCTGGTCGCTGGTCTCTGGTCGCTGGTCTCTGGTCGTTGGTCTCTGGTCGCTGGTCTCTGGTCGCTGGTCGCTGGTCTCTGGTCGCTGGTCGCTGGTCTCTGGTCGCTGGTCGCTGGTCTCTGGTCGCTGGTCTCTGGTCGCTGGTCTCTGGTCTCTGGTCTCTGGTCTCTGGTCGCTGGTCTCTGGTCGCTGGTCTCTGGTCGCTGGTCTCTGGTCTCTGGTCTCTGGTCTCTGGTCGCTGGTCTCTGGTCGCTGGTCGCTGGTCTCTGGTCGCTGGTCTCTGGCCGCTGGTCTCTGGTCGCTGGTCGCTGGTCGCTGGTCTCTGGTCGCTGGTCGCTGGTCTCTGGTCGCTGGTCTCTGGTCTCTGGTCTCTGGTCGCTGGTCGCTGGTCGCTGGTCGCTGGTCGCTGGTCTCTGGTCGCTGGTCTCTGGTCTCTGGTCTCTGGTCTCTGGTCTCTGGTCGTTGGTCTCTGGTCGCTGGTCTCTGGTCGCTGGTCTCTGGTCGCTGGTCTCTGGTCGCTGGTCTCTGGCCGCTGGTCTCTGGTCGCTGGTCGCTGGTCTCTGGTCGCTGGTCTCTGGTCTCTGGTCTCTGGTCGCTGGTCGCTGGTCGCTGGTCGCTGGTCGCTGGTCTCTGGTCGCTGGTCTCTGGTCTCTGGTCTCTG
This sequence comes from Knipowitschia caucasica, assembly GCA_964034765.1. Taxonomy (NCBI): domain Eukaryota; kingdom Metazoa; phylum Chordata; class Actinopteri; order Gobiiformes; family Gobiidae; genus Knipowitschia; species Knipowitschia caucasica. The sequence continues at coordinate 4,795,705 of OZ035835.1, read as the reverse complement.
GTCTCTGGTCTCTGGTCGTTGGTCTCTGGTCGCTGGTCTCTGGTCGTTGGTCTCTGGTCGCTGGTCTCTGGTCGCTGGTCTCTGGTCGCTGGTCGCTGGTCGCTGGTCTCTGGTCTCTGGTCTCTGGTCGCTGGTCTCTGGTCGCTTGTCTCTGGTCGTTGGTCTCTGGTCGCTGGTCTCTGGTCGCTGGTCGCTGGTCTCTGGTCGCTGGTCGCTATTCTCTGGTCGCTGGTCTCTGGTCGCTGGTCTCTGGTCGCTGGTCTCTGGTCTCTGGTCTCTGGTCTCTGGTCGCTGGTCTCTGGTCGCTGGTCGCTGGTCGCTGGTCTCTGGTCGCTGGTCTCTGGCCGCTGGTCTCTGGTCGCTGGTCGCTGGTCTCTGGTCGCTGGTCTCTGGTCTCTGGTCGCTGGTCGCTGGTCGCTGGTCGCTGGTCTCTGGTCGCTGGTCTCTGGTCTCTCTGGTCTCTGGTCTCTGGTCTCTGGTCGTTGGTCTCTGGTCGCTGGTCTCTGGTCGTTGGTCTCTGGTCGCTGGTCTCTGGTCGCTGGTCTCTGGTCGCTGGTCGCTGGTCTCTGGTCTCTGGTCTCTGGTCTCTGGTCGCTGGTCTCTGGTCGCTGGTCTCTGGTCGTTGGTCTCTGGTCGCTGGTCTCTGGTCGCTGGTCTCTGGTCGCTATTCTCTGGTCGCTGGTCGCTGGTCTCTGGTCGCTGGTCTCTGGTCGCTGGTCTCTGGTCTCTGGTCGCTGGTCTCTGGTCGCTGGTCGCTGGTCGCTGGTCTCTGGTCGCTGGTCTCTGGTCGCTGGTCTCTGGTCGCTGGTCGCTGGTCTCTGGTCGCTGGTCTCTGGTCGCTGGTCTCTGGTCGCTGGTCTCTGGTCTCTGGTCTCTGGTCGCTGGTCTCTGGTCGCTGGTCTCTGGTCGTTGGTCTCTGGTCGCTGGTCTCTGGTCGCTGGTCGCTGGTCTCTGGTCGCTGGTCGCTGGTCTCTGGTCGCTGGTCGCTGGTCTCTGGTCGCTGGTCTCTGGTCGCTGGTCTCTGGTCTCTGGTCTCTGGTCTCTGGTCGCTGGTCTCTGGTCGCTGGTCTCTGGTCGCTGGTCTCTGGTCTCTGGTCTCTGGTCGCTGGTCTCTGGTCGCTGGTCTCTGGTCGCTGGTCTCTGGTCGCTGGTCTCTGGCCGCTGGTCTCTGGTCGCTGGTCGCTGGTCGCTGGTCTCTGGTCGCTGGTCTCTGGTCTCTGGTCTCTGGTCGCTGGTCGCTGGTCGCTGGTCGCTGGTCTCTGGTCGCTGGTCTCTGGTCTCTGGTCTCTGGTCTCTGGTCTCTGGTCGTTGGTCTCTGGTCGCTGGTCTCTGGTCGCTGGTCTCTGGTCGCTGGTCTCTGGTCGCTGGTCTCTGGCCGCTGGTCTCTGGTCGCTGGTCGCTGGTCGCTGGTCTCTGGTCGCTGGTCTCTGGTCTCTGGTCTCTGGTCGCTGGTCGCTGGTCGCTGGTCGCTGGTCTCTGGTCGCTGGTCTCTGGTCTCTGGTCTCTGGTCTCTGGTCTCTGGTCGTTGGTCTCTGGTCGCTGGTCTCTGGTCGTTGGTCTCTGGTCGCTGGTCTCTGGTCGCTGGTCTCTGGTCGCTGGTCGCTGGTCGCTGGTCTCTGGTCTCTGGTCTCTGGTCGCTGGTCTCTGGTCGCTTGTCTCTGGTCGTTGGTCTCTGGTCGCTGGTCTCTGGTCGCTGGTCGCTGGTCTCTGGTCGCTGGTCGCTATTCTCTGGTCGCTGGTCTCTGGTCGCTGGTCTCTGGTCGCTGGTCTCTGGTCTCTGGTCTCTGGTCTCTGGTCGCTGGTCTCTGGTCGCTGGTCGCTGGTCGCTGGTCTCTGGTCGCTGGTCTCTGGTCGCTGGTCTCTGGTCGCTGGTCGCTGGTCTCTGGTCGCTGGTCTCTGGTCGCTGGTCTCTGGTCGCTGGTCTCTGGTCGCTGGTCTCTGGTCTCTGGTCGCTGGTCTCTGGTCGCTGGTCGCTGGTCTCTGGTCGCTGGTCGCTGGTCTCTGGTCGCTGGTCGCTGGTCTCTGGTCGCTGGTCTCTGGTCTCTGGTCTCTGGTCTCTGGTCGCTGGTCTCTGGTCGCTGGTCTCTGGTCGCTGGTCGCTGGTCGCTGGTCGCTGGTCTCTGGTCGCTGGTCTCTGGTCGCTGGTCTCTGGCCGCTGGTCTCTGGTCGCTGGTCTCTGGTCTCTGGTCGCTGGTCTCTGGTCTCTGGTCTCTGGTCGCTGGTCGCTGGTCGCTGGTCGCTGGTCGCTGGTCTCTGGTCGCTGGTCTCTGGTCTCTGGTCTCTGGTCTCTGGTCTCTGGTCGTTGGTCTCTGGTCGCTGGTCGCTGGTCTCTGGTCGTTGGTCTCTGGTCGCTGGTCTCTGGTCGCTGGTCTCTGGTCGCTGGTCGCTGGTCGCTGGTCTCTGGTCTCTGGTCTCTGGTCTCTGGTCTCTGGTCGCTGGTCGCTGGTCGCTGGTCGCTGGTCTCTGGTCGCTGGTCTCTGGTCGCTGGTCTCTGGTCGCTGGTCTCTGGTCGCTGGTCTCTGGTCGCTGGTCTCTGGTCTCTGGTCGCTGGTCGCTGGTCTCTGGTCGCTGGTCTCTGGTCTCTGGTCTCTGGTCTCTGGTCTCTGGTCGTTGGTCTCTGGTCGCTGGTCTCTGGTCGTTGGTCTCTGGTCGCTGGTCTCTGGTCGCTGGTCTTTGGTCGCTGGTCGCTGGTCGCTGGTCTCTGGTCTCTGGTCTCTGGTCGCTGGTCGCTGGTCGCTGGTCGCTGGTCTCTGGTCGCTGGTCTCTGGTCGCTGGTCTCTGGTCGCTGGTCTCTGGTCGCTGGTCTCTGGTCTCTGGTCTCTGGTCTCTGGTCGTTGGTCTCTGGTCGCTGGTCTCTGGTCGCTGGTCTCTGGTCGCTGGTCTCTGGTCTCTGGTCTCTGGTCGTTGGTCTCTGGTCGCTGGTCTCTGGTCGCTGGTCTCTGGTCGCTGGTCGCTGGTCGCTGGTCGCTGGTCGCTGGTCTCTGGTCGCTGGTCGCTGGTCTCTGGTCGCTGGTCTCTGGTCGCTGGTCTCTGGTCGCTGGTCTCTGGTCTCTGGTCTCTGGTCTCTGGTCGCTGGTCTCTGGTCGCTGGTCTCTGGTCGCTGGTCTCTGGTCTCTGGTCTCTGGTCGCTGGTCTCTGGTCTCTCTCTAGCCTCTCTCTCTGGTCTCTCTCTCTGGTCTCTCTCTGGTCTCTCTCTCTGGTCTCTCTCTGGTCTCTCTCTTGTCTCTCTCTGGTCTCTCTTGTTTTCTCTGGTCTTTCTCTTGTCTCTCAGGTCTCTCTCTTGTCCCTCCCTTGTGCACTTGCAGCCACTCTGGACCTCTTGTGTATTATTTACCCCGGTCGCTGGCCGCTGGTCTCTGGTCTCTGGTCTCTGGTCGCTGGTCTCTGGTCTCTGGTCTCTGGTCGCTGGTCTCTGGTCGCTGGTCTCTGGTCGCTGGTCTCTGGTCGCTGGTCTCTGGTCGCTGGTCTCTGGTCGCTGGTCTCTGGTCTCTGGTCTCTGGTCGCTGGTCTCTGGTCGCTGGTCTCTGGTCGCTGGTCTCTGGTCTCTGGTCTCTGGTCGCTGGTCTCTGGTCTCTGGTCGCTGGTCTCTGGTCTCTGGTCTCTGGTCGCTGGTCTCTGGTCGCTGGTCTCTGGTCTCTGGTCTCTGGTCTCTGGTCGCTGGTCTCTGGTCTCTGGTCTCTGGTCGCTGGTCTCTGGTCTCTCGTCGCTGGTCTCTGGTCTCTGGTCTCTGGTCGCTGGTCTCTGGTCGCTGGTCTCTGGTCTCTGGTCTCTGGTCGCTGGTCTCTGGTCTCTGGTCTCTGGTCGCTGGTCGCCCACACGTTTGTAAATACTCTGAATCTTTCATGGCCTTTGTGAAGCTGCGGTGAATAATTGAACGCTCTTCGGCACTCCAACTTCACACCACTTGTTTACATGTTGTGGCTTTGCCCCTGCTCCTAATTAAAAGAACAGATGAAAGTGTGCGAGGGGAGTGCATACTTTCTCCAGCACTAAACTCAAAGTTCTCTGGCTCTGAGTCCGTGCAACTATTGTGTATTACCGATATCCTGTAAGTGAGTATTCTTTATATATATAGTGCATTTTTACAGACCAAGGCCACCCAAAGTGCTTTTCTATGTTCAGATTTCAGATACAGTGCCTTGCGAAAGTATTCGAACCTTTCAACATTTTGCCACATTTCAGGCTTCAAACATAAAGATATACAGTATATACGTGTACTTTCATCTACACTGCAAGCGGTGATCAAATATGTGGTAAAAATGGCTGTTTTTTTAATTTTCATTCCAAGGGAGACATTTCTTGTACGGTTGTGCTGGTGTCATTAGCAAATCTTGTTTTAAGGCAGTCAAATTGTGTATGGACGTTGCAAAAAGTGATGAAAAATAAGGAAAACATTGTTTAAATTTGTCGAACTGTATCTTAATTCATTCAGACTGCGTTAAAAGATTTACCAATGGGACAATGTGCAAAAGGATCTTGTTAAAATATACAAGAAATGTCCCCCTTTGAATGAGAAAATAGAGCAACTAAATGTCTCCAGTTGGAAAATCTTGTCTTCAGAATGTTCTCAGGTTATGATAAAAAAAACGCTAGAATTAAGCATTTATTACTGCATATTCCTGCATTGCGTTGATTATTTTAAGTAAATGAAATGAAATGAATTTAGGACTATACAACATTAACTGGAGTTGAATGTAAGCTGCAGTACTGCGGGTGGCCCCTAGTCCGTGCTGGAGACTGGTTTAAGCTAGCAAGACCCAATCCACATAACATATCACACCCATGACCACTGATTTATACTTCTGCCAAACCAGACTTTAAACCAGTTACAAAATAAACGAATAAATCAGAGTAAAAATCAAAAAGGACTTTAAGATTCTCTCTCGTCTCTGTAAAAAGCGTCTGTATCTGCAGTTTTGAGCTCTTTGATCAAACACACTGCTGTTTACAGATGCATCTCAGATCTCCATTTGCTGAACAAGCCGTTTGGACTTTGAATGGGTAATATCCACATTCACCACCAGCACGAGACGCCGTCGGTCTGATCTCCCGGCGCTGCTCAGCTGGACGCCGCTACAGCTGCACGTGTTATAATGTTATAATGGACAAACACATCAGCGTTTGGGGAAAAAGCAAATAGAAAAAGTTTAGCTTCAACTTTTAAAGAGATTCAATTATTTATGAACGACACAAAGAGGGGCAATCCTTCACTCGTCGAGAGGTGATGAATATCAATACAGGGTTGATAAGTATTTGCACTTGCACGCCAAAGCCCGGACCTGTCAGAGCTCAGACGCTAAGCAGGATACGGCCTGGTTAGTGTGGTGATGGGGGGACTGTGAGGAATGCCAAGTACAAATCTGGTGAGTGGTGATTGATGATGAGATGGTCCAGGACTCAGTTTGGCTTCTTCAAAAAACTGATTTTACTCGCCGGGTTTTGGTCATAACCAGAGTATTAAATGTAAATGTGCACACAAAATAGATGGACAAGAGAGAGACCAGAGTGAGAGAGAGACAAGAGAGACTTGAGAGAGACAAGAGTGAGACAAGAGCGAGACTAGAGAGAGACAAGAGAGAGACCAGAGTGAGAGAGAGACAAGAGAGAGACCAGAGTGAGAGAGAGACAAGAGAGACAAGAGAGACTTGAGAGAGACAAGAGAGAGACAGGAGAGAGACTAGAGAGAGACTAGAGAGAGAGAGACAAGAGAGACTTGAGAGAGACTTGAGAGAGACAAGAGCGAGACAAGAGAGAGACAATAGTGAGACAAGAGAGAGACTAGAGAGAGAGAGACAAGAGAGACAAGAGAGACAAGAGAGAGACAAGAGTGAGAGAGAGACAAGAGTGAGAAAGAGACAAGAGCGAGACAAGAGAGACAAGAGAGAGACAAGAGTGAGAGAGAGACAAGAGTGAGAGAGAGACAAGAGCGAGACAAGAGAGACAAGAGAGAGACAAGAGAGAGACAAGAGAGAGACAAGAGAGACAAGAGAGACAAGAGAGAGACAAGAGTGAGACAAGAGAGACAAGAGAGAGACAAGAGAGAGACAAGAGTGAGACAAGAGAGACAAGAGAGAGACAAGAGAGAGACAAGAGAGAGACAAGAGAGACAAGAGAGACAAGAGAGACAAGAGAGAGACAAGAGAGAGACAAGAGTGAGACCAGACCCTTTTACAACAGCTCCGAAAAACATGTTATAAGACAATTTAGGTTTTTGGTTAAAAGGAACTAGAAAAAGCAGATTTGTCAGAGCTAACTCCTCCCTCTAGACTCCAGGCCCGGGACCAGGCTAAGGCTCACACTTGAATTTATAACAACTTCTTGATGGCAGAGTAAATGTCACGAAAGCTTGGTCCAGATGACAACCTTTGGAAAGTCCCTCCGTGATTTATGAAAGACCATAAAACGACCTGAATAAGAAACTCGTGAATAATGCTTCCACCTCTGGCCTTTAATAAAATACCTAGCATATATTTATATTACTGTCAGTGTCTGAAGAAGTGATGGTGACAGTCTGCCAGCCTACATCCAGACATGTATCTGGACCAATGAAGAAGTTTGCTGAGAAACTACAAGCCATGTTCAAAGTTGATAAAAATCCTAAAATGTCCATAAATGTCCCGGGTCATCGCTGCCCTTAGCCCCTCCCTCTTCTGCAAACTTCTGAAAGTGTTCATTCCTGGTCTTTTGATATTGTGTGCTCCTCGTTAGACCCTCTCCATGATCCCGTGTGAGCGCTAATGGCTGTCTGCTATGTTGTTGCTTTCTGAATTAGCCACACTGACCTTTGAAGACTACCCACAATGCATCTCTGGCCGCGCTGCCGGAGCCTTTCATGTCGGCTGTCAGTCACGTCCGAGGAACAGCAGCAGACTTCAAACAGCTCTAACAGGCTTCTTTCATCCACTCTTGTCCCGTCTGAAAAAACAGATTGTGCTCGCCAGGTTTTCGTCATAATCAGTGTCATTTCGAAGTATTAAATGTAAATGTAAACGTGCACTAGAGAGGGAACTTTGCATTTGACCCGTTCTGAAGCCACTAGGGCCTGTGTCAGGAGCAGCCTGGGAACCCATCTCGGCTTGGTCAGGACTCGCCTGGTCTTTCCACACCATGGTACTCATTTCATTTGGTTCTAAGGTCTGGATTAGCTCCATTGACTCCGTGAACAGGTGGGAGGGGTTAACTCCTTTTGCAGATTGAAACCATTGGATCTGAGTTTACCGTGACGTTTGTAATGCGCCCGAGTGAGTGAGGCATTTAGCATATAGCCTAGCTTTAGCATATAGCCTAGCTTTAGCATTTAGCCTAGCCTTTTTTCAGTTTTCCAGTTCATACTGCGTTTCTTCAGAGATTTTTCAGACAGAATGAAGACAGAGCAAGTATTTCGCTTTGACCCTAAATGCTTGGTTTTAATTTATGCTTGGTTTGAATTGGCTTTTTATGCTTCTTAATTGTTTTATTTCTGGGACAATAAAGTTTATCTTGAATCTTGAAGTAACCGCAGCCACTAGAATCAGACCCAAAACTGAGAACCTGAGAACTGGCCTTCATAAAATGGACATGGGACAAATGCACAACAATGTAAGTGATCAGGGCTTTAGTAAATAAGTAATGTTTATTGTTCTTTAGGGTCACAGCGACTTTGTTGTTAGCTAACATCTGTGGGTTGGCGTCTTTGCTGTGATGTATGTTGTCATATAAAAGGCTTGCGGTGTCTTTATTCTGTCTGAAAAATCTCTGAAGAAACACTGAGAGAACTGAAAGACCCACAGGCTTTCATTTGTCGACAGCGAGAGCGGGTGATGTCACACTTCAGATATTGGAAATACATTGAAGTGTGAAGAAACTCATTCTCTGGCATTAGCATAACAAGAAAGCAGTCTATAATCTATAATGAGAAGCGAGAATTAAGAACAAAAACTCTGACTTTAGAATATTAAAGAAGCAAGTGTGAAATAAATAATGTATTTTGCAAATACTGTTCAAATGATTTTCAAGGCGTCGGAGAAATCTCGACTTTAAAATCAATTTGTGTCTCAGTGCGAGGAGCTCAACAACTTAATTAATTAAAACATTATATATAACATTATACATATATATATATATATTTAAATATAAAACTAATCTAATATGGATGAGGTCAAAGCAACAAAACAGACCTGATTGAGAGAGTTCCACTGGTCCTGCTAAACTGGTAACAGAGACTTGTTTGGTCCTGGTTCTATCTAGGCCGAGCTGGTACTAAGGGGGTCAGAATAAGTAGGAGGAGTAGTGTAAAGTCGGGCCAAGTAGGGCTGGTCCAATCTGGGTTTAAATGATGGGGGGGGGGGGGGGGGTCTGAAGCTAAGCAAGGGAGGGCAAGGGAGGACAGTGATGGGAGACCTCTGAGAACACCAGTTGCCACAGTGGGGCGGCTGTGGCTGTAATGCGTCACACTTTTGTTGTGTCCTTAGGCAAGACACTTCACCCCCGCATTGCCGAGTATGAGTCTGGTGTGTGTGTGAATGGTTGGTGGTGGTGGGAGGGGCTGATGGCACAGACTGGTTGCCTCGCTTCTGTCAGTGTGCCCCGGGGCAGTTGTGGCTACAGTAGTAGTTTATCATGACCGTGTTTGGAGAGAAAGAATAATGACATGTGAAGCGTCTGAGTGTCTAAAAAAAGTGATTAAAAAAAAAACCCGATGTGTTGTTATAAATATTATCACTGTGAACTTTGCAAAGATTCCAAAACTTCTCTCTTCCGTTTTGGTCGTTTCATGGACAGTTCGAGCGTCTGAGAAATATTGATGCCGGTCAAAACTCTGTCGGCAGGATTCCCAGGGGTTGCTACGGGCGATGTGAATGTTACACTGCTTTACCACAGACTCAATGCGAGTCGTGTGCATAATTCATCATTTCTCCACATAGACACGGCGGCCTCAGGGTTGTCTGACGAAACCTTGACTGCAAACACGGTCTGACATGAAGAGAGCTGCAAAAGTGTCTTTCCCAAGGACACAACAGCAGTGGTGGAATCAGACCACACACTTTTGGATTTGTTGAGGAACGAGCAACAGCTGAATATCTAGAAGAACACTCCACTGGCAAACAAGCAGAAACACCGTTGAAAAATAGTAACATAATTTTCCTTGTTTATTTGTTTGTATGTTTTATTATTTGTATTTTTGTATGTAATATTTTCATTTTCATTTTAAGTGTTGCCTTGTTATGTTTTTGAATTTAGATTGGAAAGTCTTATGGGTTGTGTGTTTGACCCCAAAGCAGAGACTGAGCATGATTTAATGAAAGGCTTTACTTACAAAAAGTCTATAAAACAAAAACACAGGGCAGGCAGTGGAGACAGGGAGCTGGCTGGTCAGGAAAAGGGAGACCTGAACCAGTGGGGGAGGGTCCCAGCTCAAAAGTGGCAAAAATGACGTGCGCTGACATGCTGCAATACCACCCCGGGCCTGTGGGGGTGGACCCGGAATAAGAATTAGCCAATGCTAACATATAGCGTTGGCAGACCTCTCAAAAACGTCTTTACAGGATGGACCAAAAGTTGTCTCTTGGCCCAAAGCTCCGTTCCACATGTGTGTCAATGCTGAGGGGAGTGTTGTGGACCAGTCTAGTTTAGTCGCTGTGAATTTTTGAAGTCATTCGTTAAATGAATGGAGCTCTCGCCGGCTGACGCATACGCAGATGCGTTTTTCCACAATTTTCTTGTGGGCGGGACCACTCGCGGCCATTTTGGATAGCTCCAGTAGAGCAGAATTTGTTGACCATTTGTTTGAACAGCGGAGATAGGCGTGACTACGTCCGTTAATATTTACAGTGTATGACCTGAACACAGGACAAAAAACCCATAAGCAAAAAATAACACAAGAGCACAAACTCACTCTGCTGCTGTATACTGACTCTGGACATTGAATAATCTGGCAGAGAAGTGATGTCTGCACCAGAGCTTTATGCAGAGCTGATGAGGATGAGCCAAGCCCCGGCGATCCAAGATGGCGCCCTATTCAAATGAATGGTTGTGCTCAGTGGCGCTTTGTGACAGCATGGGGGCTGAAAGATTAGCGGAAGTTGCCTGAAACTCGCAAAGATCTATGGGAAACTCGCCTGTATTTGGGCATCGTCTGGTCCTCCCGGTTCTGCGCAGTGGATGATCTCCCATAATGCGTTGCGCCAAACACGCGTGTGTGGGTCTCACACCGGGTCTCACGCACGTGCACAGAGGGGCTCGGCCGCGCTCTGACCAATCAGAGCAGTTCATCAGAGCGGGAGTTAGAGCGAGAGCCAGACAAGCAGAGTTTGTGGCACTAAAGTGTGGATTTAAACAAAACCAAAGGATTTAAGAAGAAAAAAAGTTCAGGATGACAAGGGACACTAAAATCCCCACAAAATCCAATCTTTATTAAAGCTGTAGGTTCTCTGTCAGCTGAGGTCGAGCTGTTTTAATATGCATTGAGTTCTATGGGGAACATTTCTGGGTGGCCCACGTGAATTTAGTCTGGTTCAGTCTGCAGTACCGCGAGAATCCCCTGAGCACGTGAGTTATTCAGCTACAAGCTAGTAATACCCTATCCAGTTAATATAATACATCCATGGGATGAGCCCACACACCTGCTGCAGAGCCAGCCACGCCCCCAGCCACGCCCTCAGCCACGCCCTCAGCCACGCCCCCAGTCACACACATGCCCTGAAACAAACAGAAAGGGAGCGGGGAGGCAGAGCAAACCCAAACCCAACAGAAAGTTTGGACAAAACTAACTCTAAAGGAAAATACCGAGCTATGATAACAAATGAAAAGGATGAGTGGGATGTGACAATAACAAGCCGCACATGTAAAAGAAAAAATACATACAAGTAAATGAATAATAAATATGTTTATGAGAGGAAAGTGGGGGTCACCAACTTTAGTTAGTAAGAAATCTTTATTTGTATTTATATAGCGCCTTTTACAGGGAGTCCAGGGTTTCAGACTGGGGACTAGGATTCTTCTTCACTGTTAGTTTGACCTTTTGTTTTAAAGTCCTGTCAGTTCCATGAATGATTCTTGAAACCCTGGACCTGAGGACTAGACCCCAATCTGAAACCCTGGACTCTCTGGAAAACGCTTTGTGACTCTGGCGATTGTTTTAGTACCTCTCTTTGTGACAGAAAAGCACTAAATAAAGATTTCTTACTAACTAAAGTTGGTGACCCCCACTTTCCTCTCATAAACATAATATTATTCACTTAATTGTATATATTTTGTTACTGTCACATCCCACTCACCCTCTTCTTTTGGTATCTGAGCTTGGGACCAGCAGCGGCAGAAGTATTTTGTTTTTTTATACTCTGTTTATATGTTTTTGCGTTAAGAGTTAAATTGGTCAAAATGTCATAAATCAAAAACAAAACAAGGCAACACTTAAAATGCAAATGAAAATATTACATACAAACTAATGACAAATAATAAAACATAAAAAGAAAATTATGTTCTGCTTGTTTGCCAGTGGAGTGTTCTTCTAGATATTCAGCTGTTGCTCGTTCCTCAACAAATCCAAAAGTGTGTGGTCTGATTCCACCACTGCTGTTGTGTCCTTGGGAAAGACACTTTTGCAGCTCTCTTCATGTCAGACCGTGTTTGCAGTCAAGGTTTCGTCAGACAACCCTGAGGCCGCCGTGTCTGTGGAGAAACGATGAATTATGCACACGACTGGCATTGAGTCTGTGGTAAAGCAGTGTAACATTCACATCGCCCGTAGCAACCCCTGGGAATCCTGCCGACAGAGTTTTGACTCCCTGGACCTGAAGACCCAGTCCAGTTCCCCTCGAGACGACTGTTGTTATGATACAATAAAAAAACTATTCTATTTGATTGAATTTGGAGGAGGATTTGTGACTGGTATAAATAATTTGCTAACCCTGAGACATCACAAATCATGCTTTCTGGGATTTGGTTCAATTACTTTTTGGAATAATCAAACATTTTTATTTCTCCCCGTGCTCCGTCAGCCTCCTGATCAGTTCAAAGCGGCAAGAACAAGTCGATAATTTTAATGATGTTGTTTTTTTGGGGGAAAACAGACGCTGAAAATGTGTTTTATGTCCCCAGGGGGAAAGAGTTTGGGCACGACGTGGACTTTATTGTGACAACAGCAGCGGCGGGAGGAGAAAACAGCCTTCTACCGCTGATAATAGCAAGATTACAGGAGCAGGTGAGAGCGCCGCTAATGCATTTACACTCGGGACGCCTCGCAGCTCACAACTGAATCTTCTCACATCTGCTGCTCAGAGCGGCTGGAAGTAGCAACACAACACAGGAAATGTTTGTGCCTTTGATTCTTGCGATTTCCTGCATAAAAAAGGCCTAATTCTGGAGTCCAAACTGCAAAACATTTAGAAAAATAGCTTGATTTTTGTATAAAGATGAATATTTATGTATTTTTTTGTTATTTATTTTATTCATTTTTTTATTTCAAGCTTATAAACATGAATCAATTATGAGGCTTACAGCAATGATACATACATACACATATATGTATTTTTTGCTTCTAACATGTTTGCACAATCTCTGTCTTTTTCACAAATCTGAGTGATCTTATCTTATCAAATACATACATACATATATACACACACATACATATATACATACAAGAGCCCTGCACGGGCCTATTATCTGGGCTCAAGCCCGGCCCTGGCCTGAGGGGGTAGTGCCCCAGCCCGGCCCGGCCCGACATCGTCAAGCCCGACTTTTCTTTTTTGTTTTTCATAACAATGTTTCAGCGTAGTATATAGTGCCACGCACTGATATGAACACAGGCCTGGCTAGAGCAGGGGTGGCCAACCAGTCAGAGACTAAGAGCCAATTTTTTTTACCGTGTTACAGCAAAGAGCCACATCATACAAATGTGCACTACATAAACATCACCCCAACCCTTACACACGCACGCACACGCGCACGTACGCACACGAGCAGACACGCGCACACACACACACACACACACACACACACACATGCAATCTGTCTGAGCAGAGAGAGGTCTGCTCTGCTCAGACAGATGTATTGTAAATGTCACCAACATGATAATGACAGAAATTGACTTGTACAGTACTAAAGGGCTAGACTCGACTCTCCCCGGTTTGCGGGCGCTTCTACCGCTCGCTTCAGCCGCTCCCCGGTACTTTTTATTAATGGTTCTAACCGGGCGAGTCGATACCAGAACAATTTCACGTCAGCGAACATCAATTATGATTCCGAAATGAATGCTTTCAATCTCTAACCAAGAAAAAAAATCAAGTTTCAACCCAGTGTTCAGCAGAAACACAACTGTCTTTATCGACCCATGATTAACTCTGACTGCGTTTAGTAAAAGATATAGATGTGACACATCACCACTTTAGCTGATTTAGAACCATAGACACATGTTCAGTATAAGACCAGATACTTTTGCATTTGATTGAAGACACTCACCAGGCAGAGTTGGCACATCTCCTGGTGTAACGCTAGCTGGTGTTAGCTGGTTTTAGCATGTTAGCCGGTGTTAGCCGATGTCCGTAAATGTAATCCATTTGGTCAAACCACCTCCAGATTTTTCAGGTCTGCCTCTACTTCTGCTGCTGCGATCTTTCATTTTACGGTTGTCACTTTTAAGCTTTTTAACTTTTCTCTGCATTGTCATGTTTGTGGGAATCATTCTGCTCCGTCCTTAGCGCTAGCTCCACAAACACCTTCTGGTTTCTGGTGGAACCATCGAGCTCACGCTGGTGTCCTCTCCTCAAACTGAGGAAGGTGTTGCCCTCATCCAGCGACCAAGGAATTGTTTTCCGTACGGACGTCATGGGTCGAGGCAACGTGTTGTTTGTTATGATATTTGCAACAGCTGAGGCAGCAGCTGCAGAGTGATTGACAGCGCATCTGATCAATCAGAATTGACGTTCGCCGACGTCAGATTGTTTTGGTGGCCCGGCTAGTGGAGTGGAATCGGCCATTACTATGGGTCAGAACTACATAGAGAATGAATGGCAGCGCCACCACCGAGGCGTTTTTGACGCTTGTCGTGTGGAAGCCCGAGAGCCGCACGGAATCAACCAAAGAGCCGCATACGGCTCACGAGCCGCAGGTTGGCCACCCCTGGGCTAGAGGGTGGAGTTATACATGCTAGTGATGTGTTGCATGATAGACACACACACACACACAATTTACAGCCGCAGTTGCCCCACTGTAGCACCTGGTGTTCCCAGATGTCTCCTATCACAGCACTAACCAGGCCCCACCCTGCTTAGCTTCAATTATTCGTCCCTTAGGGGTATATCTTGTCTTATGAAAAAGCAAGAGGGCACATGAGTTCACCAGACTAGTCCAGGGGCCGACATCACGGACTGAAAAACTGTCTTGGCTGGGATCGGGCTGTTCCGAGATTTAAAATGATCTATAACAGAGCTGAACTCCAGAACTCCAGAACTCCAGACGTACTGAGCTTTAGAACGAGTCACAACATGTCTATATTGGCTGAGCTGAAGTTGGATGGATGACACAGTGAACTTGTGTTTATGATCTCAAAGACTACTGTGGGTTAGCGAGGCAGAGGGACACATAAAATGACACTGAGGGCCGCAATTTGCCCCCAGGCCTGAGTTTGGACATGTCTGTTTTAGAGTCTGGTGCATGTGTGATAGATTAGTGGTGGGAGGGGCAGATGGCACAGACTGGTTGCCTTGCTTCTGTCACTGTCCCAGGGCAGCTATGGCTACAATAGCAGTTTATCACCTTTGAAGCGTTTTTGAGTGTCCAAAAAAGTGCTATCTAAAACCAATGCATTATTATTATTATTATTGTCATGAATGTTACATTATATATCATTCAAATGCAATCTTTGTCTTTTGAATTAGGCCTTAATAAAGATGACACTACACAACTCAAACTCCTTTAACAAATCAGTTCTACTCCATCGCTAACAGCAGTCTATCAAACTCCCTTCACGGCGTCTGGGAGGATAAAGTTCAGATCTGAGTTCACTGCTGCCGCTCTGAATCTTGGACCGAAGACAGAAACTGCCCTGAACCTGTCGGGACCAATAGTAACTTTCGATTTACTCCTCGCCACACGGTTCAACAGTTCAAGGCTCAGGTCTGTATCTATCCTGAGAGCAGCCACAGGGTTCAGAAAGTTTCTCTCCTGGAAACATATATTAATGATAACGAGTGACGAGGCTGTATTGAGTTACCGCGGCAACGGCTCGCTCCAAAGACAGACATACGTGCAACCATGGATTATCTAAGTTTCAGCATTTAATTAAAATTCCCACAAAATTCTGACGCCTCTAGGACTGATTCTGACAGCTCCATTCAAACTAAAGTCATACTGTTTGGTTTCCCACTAGATTTTTAAAAAACTCCTAGTTACTCACTTTAACTTGGAGCTAAAACTGTTTCATTTAGTTTGAATTACAGACAAAAGTTTGTCTTTTTGTTCTCTACATAAGGATACAGAATAAGTCAAGTTATGAAGACCAAGAATGTATGTGTTCTGAGTAAACTTAAGACTCTGGGAGAAATGTTGTTAGGGGAGGAATAGTAGTAATGATAGTAGTAGTAGTAGTAATAGCAGCAGCAGTAGTAGTAGCAGCAGCAGCAGCAGCAGTAGCAGCAGTAGTAGCAGCAGCAGCAGTAGCAGCAGCAGCAGCAGTAGTAGTAGCAACTGTAGTAGTAGTAGTAGTAGTAGCAGCAGCAGCAGCAGTAGTAGCAGCTGTAGTAGCAGCAGCAGCAGTAGCAGCAGCAGCAGCAGTAGTAGTAGCAGCTGTAGTAGTAGTAGTAGTAGTAGCAGTTGTAGTAGCAGCAGCAGCAGAAGCAGCAGTAGCAGCAGCAGCAGCAGTAGCAGCAGTAGCAGCTGTAGTAGCAGCAGCAGCAGCAGCAGCAGCAGCAGCAGCAGCAGCAGCAGCAGCAGCAGCAGCAGCAGGAGCAGCAGTAGCAGCAGCAGCAGCAGTAGCAGCAGTAGCAGCTGTAGTAGCAGCAGTAGCAGCAGCAGCAGGAGCAGCAGTAGCAGCAGCAGTAGCAGCAGCAGTAGTAGCAGCAGTAGTAGCAGCTGTAGTAGTAGTAGTAGTAGTATAGCAGCAGTAGCAGCTGTAGTAGCAGCAGCAGTAGTAGCAGCTGTAGTAGCAGCTGTAGTAGTAGTAGTAGTAGTAGCATCAGTACAGGCCTCCTGTACTGGCGACCCCGCTCCCATCTCTGTGTGGAGCGAGAGGACAAATGCCCAAAAATAACAATTGTAAACCGCTTTGAGACTCCGATGTGATGTGAAAAGGGCGGTATATAAATAAATACTACTACTACTACTAAATACTACTACAGTAGCAGCAGCAGCAGTAGCACTCCCCGCGGGAAATTGTTTCATTCATTCTTGCCTCTGTTTACATACCGCCATGCGCGGACGCGCGCGAGGCTCAGCGCGCACTCGCAGAGCAAGTACTGTGTATGGAACGCTTATACCCGGACTCTCTGATTATTATCCTGGGGGATTTTAATAAGGGAAACTTGAGCCAGGAATTACCCAAATACAGACAGTTTATCAAATGCCCGACCAGAGAGGAGAACACTCTGGATCACTGTTACACCACCGTGCGCGGAGCTTTTCGCGCTGTTCCCAAGCCAGCCCTCGGCTTCTCAGATCACTCCATGATACATCTGGTTCCTGCTTACAGACAGAGACTAAAGCTCTCGAAACCTGCAGTGAGGAGCTCCAAAGTGTGGTCTGATGAAGCTGTGGAAGAGCTGCGCGCATGCATGGAATCTACAGACTGGGACCTTTTCAGAGCTGCCACAGACAGCTTGGATGAATATACGGACACTGTGACGTCATACATCCACTTCTGTGAGGATAGCATCATTCCAACAAGGACCAGGGTCATCTATAACAACGACAAACCCTGGTTCACTGCTAAACTCCGGCAGCTCAGGAAAGCAAAGGACTCTGCTTTCAGGGAGGGGGACCGCAGCGGCTACAAAGCAGCTAAATATCAGTTCAGGAAAGAACTGAAAGCAGCCAAGTCCCGGCACAGAGAACGACTACAGGAGCAGTTTGGTAACAACGATACTGCTTCTGTCTGGAGGGGCCTACGGGAGATCACCAACTACAAACCCAAAGCCCCCCCTGTGCTGATGACCACAAGCTAGCTGACGATCTGAACTTATTTTTCAGTCGCTTTGATGCTGCCCCTGACACCTCTCCCTCCCCCACCCCCCACTACTCTAACGACCCACCCATCAGCCCTGCCCCCAGCCTAACAATAGCCGCTAAAGAGATTAAACAACTCTTCCTGAGGCTGCACCCCCGCAAAGCTCCTGGCCCGGACCACGTGTCTCCGGCCACTCTGAGACACTGCGCCAGTGAGCTTACTCCTGTGTTCACGGACATTTTCAACTCCTCTCTGCAGTCCTGCCATGTCCCGGCCTGCTTCAAATCCTCCATCATTGTCCCCGTCCCGAAGAAGCCCAGGATCACAGGACTCAATGACTACAGACCTGTAGCACTTACGTCTGTCGTCATGAAGTCATTTGAACGCCTGGTTCTCTCCCATCTCAAGTCCCTCACCTCCCCCCTCCTGGACCCCCTGCAGTTCGCCTACAGAGCCAACAGATCTGTAGACGACGCCATTAACCTGGCCCTCCACCACATCCTACAGCACCTGGACTCCCCGGGGACCTACGCCAGGGTCCTGTTCGTGGACTTCAGCTCTGCCTTCAACACAATCCTGCCATCCCTGCTCCAGGACAAGCTCTCCCAGCTCAACGTGCCCGATTCCACCTGCAGGTGGATCACTGACTTCCTGACGGACAGGAAGCAGCGAGTGCGTCTGGGGAAGAATGTCTCGGACTCTCGGATTATAAATACAGGAGCCCCACAGGGCTGTGTTCTTTCTCCCCTGCTCTTCTCCCTGTACACCAACCACTGCACCTCCAGCCACGACTCCGTGAAGCTGATCAAGTTCGCGGACGACACCACCCTCATTGGACTCATCTCCAACAACGATGAGTCCGCCTACAGGAGGGAGGTGGACCGGCTGGTGTCCTGGTGCAGTGGTAACAACCTGGAGCTGAACGCCCAGAAGACAGTGGAGATGATTGTGGACTTCAGGAAGAGCACTGTCCCCCCGCCCCCACTCTCCGTGATGGACTCCCCCATCACCTCTGTGGAGTCCTTCCGTTTCCTGGGCACCACCATCACCCAGGACCTCAAGTGGGAGCCGACCATCAGCTCCCTCATCAAGAAGGCCCAGCAGAGGATGTACTTCCTGCGGCAGCTCAGGAAAGCCAAGCTGCCTGCACAGATGTTGGTGCAGTTCTACACGGCCATCATCGAGTCCATCCTCACCTCCTCCATCACCGTGTGGTTCGCTGGAGCCACAGTCAGGGACAAACAGAGACTACAGCGCATTGTGCGCTCTGCAGAGGAAGTGATCGGCCGCAGCCTTCCATCGTTGCAGGACCTGTACGTCGCCCGAGCTCGAGGCCGGGCTGGTCGTATCACAGCCGACCCCTCTCACCCTGCACATGGACTATTCCAACCACTCCCCTCAGGCAGGAGGCTGCGGTCCATCAGGACTAGAACCTCCCGCCACAAGAACAGTTTCTTCCCCTCTGCTGTTGGACTCTTGAACACTTCTTAACCTGTCCCCCCGCCCTTTATAAAGTCACTTTACTGCCCATCATACGTCACTTTACTTCACTG
The DNA here is from genome assembly GCA_964034765.1 of Knipowitschia caucasica. Lineage (NCBI taxonomy): Eukaryota > Metazoa > Chordata > Actinopteri > Gobiiformes > Gobiidae > Knipowitschia > Knipowitschia caucasica. The sequence continues at coordinate 4,777,015 of OZ035835.1, read as the reverse complement.
TACTGCTGTCACCTTACATTGTGTGCACCATGTGCACTTGTATATTGTAAATAGTAACTGTAACTCTATTTTAAATTTAAATTTATTCTTTAGAAGTGTTTTTTATTCTTATTTTTATTATCTCTTTTTGACTGTTGCACTGAGCCAAAGCAATTTCCAAGTCTGTGACCTCCCGTTACTTACGTTGGCAATAAAAATGATTCTGATTCTGATTCTGATTCTGATTAGCAGTAATAGCATGAAGCCACCTGTCTCATACATAGATGTGCACCATGATAACCCATGATTACCAGTGATAACAGCCCATATAAACACAGAACCTAATCTCCACTTGAGCCCGTTCTCCGGCTCCGGCCCCAGAGCAGATAAAGACACTGTTCTCTGCTCTGGGACTATATTCAGATAATGGAGGTTGGTGAGAGTGTCCCGCTGGCATCTCTCACCGCCGTATCTGCACGGCGCTAATGCAGCACAGGGGGCTGATACCGCAGATTCACCGCTCCAAAGGGAAAGATTTGGAAATGGGAACAATTCAGACTTTTAGCACAGCTTTAAAGGGCCAGTGCCTCCATCTTCAAGTATTCAAACTAAACAGCGGGTGATATGGAAATGCAGCAGCTCTTAGAAGACGGAATGAGATGAATAGATGCTTGATTTGAAAAGACGTAGATGTATTTTGTGAAATGGAGGATTGAGCATTTGCCATCTCTGGAACTCTCTCCCCAACACCTCAAAAACGCATTTAAAACCTTCAAAAACAGTTAAAAAAACCCACCTCTCCCGCCCAAGCCTACAACTCAGAGCATACAAAGTTGTTATTTTCTTACCTTTGCTAAAAAGCTTGTTTTCTTATGTGCAAGTCTCTCACTGGTATCAAAGCACATCTGTGACATGTTAGTGCCATATGAACTGGCTGGGACTCTGAGGAGCACAGGGACTGGTCTCCTGCTGGGACTCTGAGGAGCACAGGGACTGGCCTCCTGCTGGGACTCTGAGGAGCACAGGGACTGGCCTCCTGCTGGGACTCTGAGGAGCACAGGGACTGGCCTCCTGCTGGGACTCTGAGGAGCACAGGGACTGGCCTCCTGCTGGGACTCTGAGGAGCACAGGGACTGGTCTCCTACTGGTCCCAGGGTCAGGACTAAAGATGGGGAGGCAGTCTATATTTGACAATTATGAAGAGTCCTATAGCTACAAAAACGTATTTATTATGTATTTGTTTGTTTGACAGGGACAGTGTACATTAACTCATTGACTGCCAGCTGTTTTTGATCATTTTACTGATTCTCAAAACCCACAGAATATTTTTTCCTATGACCATTTGAAATATGAAACCTGATTCTGAAAGACTGGATTGTTTACTTTGATCAGAAAAAAAATGTTTATTTCTAGTTATTTTTAATGTCTTGTAATCCCAATTCGAATAGTAACCTGGCAAGAGCCAGATTGATGATTGTGTAGAACTCTACAATATCAATCTGGGACCTCTGCAGGAGAATCCTTTCGGGGAAAGGAGGGATAAGCAGCAGAATACTTCAAGCTGATTGGGCGAAGTGACGCTGTGTGCCCGCCTACCAAGGTTGCCGTCCAGAAATGCACAAAGCGCCTCTCGCTGTTCATCTTTCAAAAAAGAAATTGGAGATTTTGCTAAAACTGACTTGATAGCCTCAGCTACGCGTCCGTCCTCCTGCGTAGCCATGTTTGTTTTGCTTTGGCCCAGCACTTCTTGCTTTTGTCAAACCCGGATATCCCGCCCTAAACCCCCAGACTGGCGCGTGATTGGCTTGAACACCTAGATGTTCTACTCGAAAAGGGTTGGCGGGAGCGGGACAAGATGTATTCTCGAGTGTTTGTGAACTCACAAATACCGCGAGATTTCAGCTTGCAAGCAAGGTTAGTTGAATAGAGGGTCTCAGACAAATGCGTCAATGGCAGTCATTGCTGTAAATGTGCCAAAATTATTCACAAATCCTATAAGGGAAGGGCGACAGTAGCCTTTTGTAGCCAGCATTGGCCTTTGAGCCAGAGGGTCGTGGGTTCGAGCCCGACTTTCACCATCTGCTGTCGTTGTGTCCTTGGCAAGACACTTAACCTCTGGGGCGGCTGCGGCTGGAAAGTGCCAAACTGTTGGTGTGTCCTTAGGCATGACACCTCACCCCCATTGCCTAGAATGAGTCTGGTGTGTGTGTGAATGGTTGGTGGTGGTGGGAGGGGCCGATGGCACAGACTGGTTGCCTCGCTTCTGTCAGTGTGCCCCAGGGCAGCTGTGGCTACAGTAGTAGTTTATCACCACTGTGTTTGGAGTGAAAGAATAATGACATGTAAAGCGTCTTTGAGTGTCCAAAGAAGCGCTGTATGAAACCGATGCATATTTATTATTGGATGGAGTCAAAATAATAAGTGACAGCCACACTCTACAATCAACACACATATTAGCCGCATCACTGTATAAGCCTCAGGTATAAAGGTCCTCATCAATCTAGAAAAAGTAGCAGCTTATTGTCCGTAAATTACTGTAGTTCCTCGCGACTATTTTTCATGTATTTTGGCCTTTGTCACATTTTTAGAACAGCGTTTTCAGAAAGAAATTTGAGAAAGAGAGGACCACCCTCATTCAGGCAATCAGCCGCAGCCCAAAGCCTCAAATAGTGACTCACAGGGATCGTTCTTGCATTCCTGTACAATATGTTCAAATGGAGTCTGTTGTGGTCTTGTTTCTTCATATTTTTGTTTGCTTTGGTGAACTCAGTTTGTAAAACGCACCATATCAGATAATTTACTTACTACATTTACTACTCTTACTGTTGGGAATAAACATCATGGATTATTCACGAGGAGAAGTGATACTGCTACTACTACTTTGTTTGCTCACGTATATATAATTTATTATTTTTTCTTCTGTTGTGAGATGTTTTCAAATGCACGGCCCGTGGTTTAATTACCCGCTCTCTCACACACGCACAGATATTTGAAGCTAATACCACAGTAATATACATTTCAATGCTCCCGAGAAGTGTCTCATTAAAACACTCGGCAAACATTTAATTAGACAAAACAAAAATGGGTTTTTAATGAGTGATTTATTTGTTTCTTAGTGCTTGTTTGATTCTCAGCGCTCACGGGACTGATTAAGACCGGTCCTGTTTCAGCGAGAGACTTTTGTTGCCAATTGAGCTGCTATAGATTTGCGTCAGAGAAATATAAAAAGAACGTGATGATAATGAAACAACTTGAAACGCAGCTTTGTGCCTCCGGAATAACAAACGGAATGCTTTGAGAATATAGAGACACATACGCTGAAGGTTTTAGATGCTGCAGTCCCAACAGCTGTGACACATGTTCATACAACTCTGTGATCTAAATACATTTTGCACATTATTTTTGGCTCTTAAATATGAAAATGCGACTATTTATTTTGTCATTTGATGTTTTTAAATGAGAAATTAAATAAAAAGTGTTGAAGCTACCATAGCAAATAGACGGCCTGCTGTAATTCTATATGCTACCACCAGAGGGAGAAGCAGAATTTGCAATTAAAGTTTATGGAAGCAGTTTAAATGTTTCTTTTCATGATTTTCTAAGATGTAAGAGCACTAATAGGCACTAGTGTTTTATGTTTTTATTGTATTTTTCTATATTATTAGGCCTTTCCCAAACAGTAGAGACTCAGTTTGATGGTAGAAGAAGTAGATTTCAGCTCCAACCAGGCTTCAAGTAGAAATTGGGACTGAAAAAGTGGTCCAGGGTTTCCTCGGTCATTAAATGGTTAAACTGGATTTGACAATTGTCAGAGTAGAAACCTGTCTCGCACATTTCAGAAAATATAAGAAGAAGCCCGGATTATAGCCACACAAACGACTGTTCACACCTCGGTCTCACCTCGGTCTCACCTCGGTCCTTTATCCAGAATGAGAGATGGTGCAAAAATGTTCACAGCGGTAATAGCTGTGAGACAGAGACTTGTTTTGGGGAAGCGGGTTTTAAAGAGGACCTGGTCTCTCTTTTTGTCTCTTTCTCTCTTCTCTTCGGCCTCTCTCTGTTCTGTCCTTAGTCTCTCACTTGTCTTTCTGTTGTCTCTTTGGTCTCTCACTGGTCTCTCTCTGTTCTTTTTCTGTTCTTTCTTTGTTCTCTCTCTAGTCTCTCTCTCTGGTCTCTCTCTCTGGTCTCGCTCTGGTCTCTCTCTATTTTCTCTCTCTGGTCTCTCTCTCCCCCTTGGACTGCCACCTTAACGTGGTGGGGGAGTTTGAGCACTCGGATGATCCTGGGAGCTATGCTGTCTGGGGCTTCATGCCCCTGGTAGGGTCTCCCATGGCAGACAGGTCTCAAGTGACGAGTCAGACGAAGCGCAGTCCGAAGCCAACCATGGACAGCACGACAATGAGAACCGTGACGTCGCCCGGCATGGCGCAGCCGGGGCCCCACCCTGGAGCCAGACCTGGGGTCGGGGCTCGCAAGCGAGCGCCTGGTGGACGGGCCTTAGCCCACGGGGCCCGGCCGGGCTCAGCCCGAAGGGATGACGTGGGCAGTCCCTCCTGTGGGCCCACCACCTGCAGAGGGGTCCGTGGTGGCGAGGTGCAGAGAGGACTGGGCAGCAGTCGAAGGCGGAGACCTCGACGACCCAGTCCACACACCCAACATCTGGCTCTTGGGACGTGGAACGTCACCTCACTGGGGGGGGGAGGAGCCCGAGCTTGTGGGGGAGGTTGAGTGATACCGACTAGAGATAGTCGGCCTCACCTCCACACACAGCTTGGGCTCTGGAACCCAACTCCTTGAGAGGGGTTGGACGCTCCACTTTTCTGGTGTTTCCCGCGGGGAGAGGCGGCGAGCTGGGGTGGCCATACTCATTGCCCCCCATCTCAGCCGCCACGTGGTGGAGTTCTCCCCGGTGAATGAGAGGGTCGCGTCCCTCCGCCTCCGGGTGGGGGACAAGTCTCTCACTGTTGTGACGGCCTACGGGCCTAAGAGCAGTGCAGAGTACCCGGCCTTCTTGGAGTCCTTGGGAGGGGTACTGGACAGTGCACCGCCCGGGGACTCCGTTATTCTCCTGGGGGACTTCAACGCCCATGTGGGAAATTCCAGTGACACTTGGAGAGGGGTGATCGGGAAGAACGGCCCCCCTGATCTGAACCCGAGCGGTGTTCAGTTGTTGGACTTCTGTGCCAGTCACGGCCTGTCCATCACGAACACCATGTTCGAGCACAAGGGTGTCCATCAGTGCACGTGGCACCAGGACACCCTAGGCCGGAGGTCGATGATCGACTTTGTTGTCGTATCATCTGACCTTCGACCGCGTGTTTCGGACACTCGGGTGAAGAGAGGGGCGGAGCTGTCAACCGATCATCACCTGGTCGTGAGTTGGATCCGCTGGCAGGGCAGGAGGCCGGTCAGACCTGGCAGGCCCAAGCGTGTAGTGAGGGTTTGCTGGGAACGTCTTGCTGAGCCCCCTGTCAGACGGACTTTCAACTCACACCTCCGGGAGAGCTTCTCCGAGGTCCCGGCAGAGGAGGGGGACATCGAGTCCGAGTGGACCATGTTCTCTTCCTCTATCGCCGATGCGGCGGCTCGTAGCTGTGGTCGCAAGGTCTCTGGTGCTGGTCCCAGCGGCAATCCCCGAACCCGGTGGTGGACACCGGCAGTAAGGGATGCCGTCAGGCTGAAGAAGGAGTCCTATCGAGCAATGATGGTTCGTGGGACTCCTGAGGCCGCTGTCCAGTACCGGCAGGCCAAACGTGCCGCGGCCCGGGCTGTTGCAGAGGCAAAAACCCGGGACTGGGAGGAGTTCGGAGAGTCCATGGAGCATGACTATCGGTCGGCCTCGAAGAGGTTCTGGCAAACCGTCCGGCGCCTCAGGAGGGCGAAGCAGTTCTTTGCCAACACCGTGTATGGTGCGGGTGGAGGGCTGCTGACCTCGACTGGGGATATTGTCGGGCGGTGGAAGGAATACTTCGAGGTTCTCCTCAATCCCCCCGTCACGTCCTCCGTCCAGGAGGCAGAGGCTGAGGATGTTGGGGCGGATACTTCCATCTCCCTGGCCGAGGTCACCAAGGTGGTTGGCAGCCTCCATGGTGGCAAGGCGCCGGGAGTGGATGAGATCCGTCCTGACTATCTAAAGTCTCTGGATGTTGTAGGACTGTCTTGGCTGACACGTCTCTGCAACATCGCGTGGCCCACCGGGGTGGTGGTCCCTCTCTACAAGAAGGGGGACCGGAGGGTGTGTTCCAATTATCGTGGGATCACACTCCTCAGCCTCCCCGGTAAGGTCTACTCCAAGGTATTGGAGAGGAGGCTACGTCCGATGGTCGAATCTCGGATTCAGGAAGAGCAGTGTGGTTTTCGTCCCGGTCGCGGAACACTGGACCAGCTCTATACTCTCCATCGGATACTCGAGGGTTCATGGGAGTTCGCCCAACCTGTCCACATGTGCTTTGTGGATTTGGAGAAGGCGTTCGACCGTGTTCCCCGGGGTGTCCTTTGGGGGGTCCTCCGGGAGTACGGGGTCCGGGGTCCTCTGCTGAGGGCTGTTCGGTCCCTGTATGACCGGAGCCAGAGCTGTGTCCGCATTGCCGGCAGTAAGTCAGACCTGTTCCCGGTGCATGTTGGCCTCCGCCAAGGCTGCCCTTTATCACCGGTTCTGTTCACTGTATTTATGGACAGAATCTCTAGGCGCAGCCAGGGGCCGGAGGGGGTCCGGTTCGGGAACCACAGGATTTCATCTCTACTTTTTGCGGATGATGTCGTCCTGCTGGCTCCAACGAACCAGGACCTGCAACATGCACTGGGACGGTTTGCAGCCGAGTGTGAAGCGGCTGGGATGAGAATCAGCACATCCAAATCCGAGGCCATGGTGCTCGACCGGAAAAAGGTGCCTTGCCCTCTTCAGGTGGGTGGAGAGGTCCTTCCTCAAGTGGAGGAGTTCAAGTATCTCGGGGTCTTGTTCACGAGTGAGGGGAGGATGGAGCGTGAGATTGACAGGCGGATCGGTGCAGCGTGCGCAGTGATGCGGTCGCTGTATCGGACCGTTGTGGTAAAGAGGGAGCTGAGCCGAAAGGCAAAGCTCTCAATTTACCGGTCAATCTTCGTTCCCTCCCTCACCTATGGTCATGAGCTGTGGGTAATGACCGAAAGAACGAGATCGCGGATACAAGCGGTCGAAATGTGCTTCCTCCGCAGAGTGGCTGGGCGCTCCCTTAGAGATAGGGTGAGGAGCTCAGTCACACGGGAGGAGCTCGGAGTAGAGCCGCTGCTTCTCCACGTCGAGAGGAACCAGTTGAGGTGGCTCGGGCATCTGTTCAGGATGCCTCCTGGACGCCTCCCTGGGGAGGTGTTCCGGGCATGTCCCACCGGGAGGAGGCCCCGGGGAAGACCCAGGACACGCTGGAGGGACTATGTCTCTCAGCTGGCCTGGGAACGCCTTGGGGTCCCCCCGGACGAGCTGGAGGAGGTGTGTGTGGATAGGGAAGTCTGGGCGTCTCTGCTTAGACTGCTGCCCCCGCGACCCGGCAACAGATAAAGCGGAAGAAAATGGATGGATGGATGGATGGTCTCTCTCTGGTCTCTCTCTCAGGCCTATCTCTCTGGTCTATCTCTGGTCTCTCTCTGGCCTCTTTCTCTGGTCTCTCTCTGGTCTCTCTCTGGTCTCTCTCTGGCATCTCTCTCTAGTCTCTCTCTGGTCTTTCTCTGGCCACTCTCTCTGGTCTCTCTCTGGTCTCTCTCTGGTCTTTCTCTGGCCACTCTCTCTGCTCTCTCTCTGGTCTCTCTCGGGCCTCTCTCTCTGGTCTCTCTCTGGTCTCTCTCTGGCCTCTCTCTCTGGTCTCTCTCTGGCCTCTCTCTCTGGTCTCTCTCTGGTCTCTCTCTGGTCTCTCTCTGGCCTCTCTCTCTGGTCTCTCACTGGCCTCTCTCTCTGGTCTCTCTCTGGTCTCTCTCTGGTCTCTCTCTCTCTGGTCTCTCTCTGGTCTCTCTCTGGCCTCTCTCTCTGGTCTCTCTCTCTCTGGTCTCTCTCTGGTCTCTCTATGGCTTCTCTCTCTGATCTGTCTTCGGGACAGGGCACCAGGTCTCTCCTCTGGGACTGGTCTCTGTGCTGGAGTGCTGATTAAAGGGACTAAGCTCAGAACAGCTTCAAGTACTGTAACCTTGTCATCTGTACTGAGTCCCTCTGGTTTTGCGTCGTCTTTGTGAAGAAAGGAAAGGACCAAAATTTAACGATTGTAGCTGGTTAATAAATGCCTACATTATAATAAAAAAAATCATGAATCCCTTAATATCAATTGATCGTCTGCACTTTTACAATAAGGTGTTTTTGAGGATAGGGCACAAGTGTCGTTTTCAATCAAAAAATCATTAGGAATTCATTAGATTAGACGGAAGGTCTGTAACTCTAACATTCAATGTATTTTAATACATCTATAAACACTTGAATGCCACTGGTTTTTCATACATGTGTGAGTTAAAGTGGTTCTCACCCCCGCTCCTCGGAGCTTACGTCACTCACATTTCCTGTTCAAATCTTCCTCTAAATGGGCGTAGCCTGGAGGACTAAAGGGGGCGTGAACGAGACTGGGCCGTTTACATTGCTCTGGGCGGGGGGCTGCTGACGTCAGGTCTTGCTTCAGACGTCAGGTCTTGCTTCAGACATCAGGTCTTGCTGCCGCGCCAGTCTTGGCGCCAGATTCAAAATTCAAGTGTGGTAATACAGGTCGCCAGCAGATGGCGCCTCACAGACGGTTTTAGGCAGAAAGTTTAACTTTCAACTAATTTGCACCAAAGTGACAAGATTATGACCAGGATATGTAGACAACACTATTGGACACTCATTTATACAGTTTATCAGCAAAAAAAAGTGGATTTGAGGGTGAGTTGTCCTTTAAATCCAGAGATAGAGAGACCAGAGACTAAAGAGAGAGAGAGAGGTGATCCAGAAACTACAGAGAGCAAGACCAGAGAAAGGCCAGATAGAGAAAGAGACCAGAGAGACCAGAGAGAGAGGCCAGAGAGGGTCCACATGGAGACCAGTGAGAGAGTGAGACCAGAGAGAGAGGCCATAGACAGAGAGACCAGAGAGAGTCCTCAGAGAGATGAGGGAGAGAGCGAGAGACCAGAGACTACAGAGAGTGAGACCAGAGAAAGGCCAGATAGGGAAAGAGACCAGAGAGAATCCACATGGAGACCAGTGAGTGAGTGAGAACAGCAATAGAGTACAGAGACATTGAGACCAGAGAGAGTCCTCAGAGAGACCAGGGAGAGAGACACCAGAGAGAGAGAGAGACAGACTAGATTCAGACCAGAACCAGTAATCTCCAGTGTCCAGAAGGTGCTTACATTCTGATTCAGATTCAGTTTATTTTGCCATTTGCAGTAAAAAAACCACATTGGAATACATTAGCAAAAGTCTCCAGTGTGCACAGACAAATACAGACATAAAACAACATTAAAAGACAAAAATAAAACAGATAAAACAGTAAACAAATGTCACTGTGAAATCGATCGACTAAAACAGTTCAAAACAAGTGCAAATCATTAAAGTGCTCTGTTCACACTGATAACAGCTTGTGGATAAAAACTGTTAGCGTAACGAGATGTCCTGCATCTCAGAGAGCGATATCTTCTGCCAGAGGGAAGAAGCTGGAACATGGCTTTCCCAGGGTGGCCAGAAGAGTCATTAACAATCCTAAGAGCTTTGTTTAAAAGTCTGGATTTATAAAGAACCTCCAGAACAGGAAGCTCACAGCCCACGGTCCTCTTTGCAGAGCGGAGCACCTTGTTTAAAGCTCTCTTTTCTTTATCTGTGATGTTTCCAAACCACACAGACACAGAACCAACAAGTAAACTCTCAATGGTGCAGCGATAAAAGTTAAGCAGAATCTTAGAGTTAGTGGTAAATTCTCTAAGTTTACGCAGAAAGTAGAGATGCTGACGAGCTTTCTTAACGACTCGGTCAGTGTTTTTAACCCATTTCAGGTTAGACAGAGTTAAACCCAGAAACTTGCACTCCTCTACGATCTGCACCTGGGAGTTGTCGATTACGACAGGCAAATGAGAACTATTGCGACTGAAGTCGTAGACCAGTTCACATGTTTTGGATGCGTTCAACTGGAGGTTGTTAGTTTGACTCCACTGAACCACATTTTGTATCTCTGCTCTATAAGAGGATTCATCAGTGTCACTGATGAGACCGATGATGGTGGTGTCATCAGCATATTTAATGATCAAGTTTGAGTCAGAGGAGGACACACAATCCTGAGTGTACAAAGTAAAAAGCAAAGGAGTGCTTTTTCTGAGTTTTTTCTCTTTTTCTGAGTGCTTTTTCTGAGTTTAACTTGAGTCTTGACACATCCTTGTCCATCCTCTGACTCCCTTCCTCTCCCAAAACTGGTCTATCGCAGAAATACGGCCATGTTTTTTGCTCACAATGAGAATACTAAGGAAAACACATCACACAACAACGACCCCAGTCTCTGGATTTCCTACGTTCCCCGTGACGGAGAACGCTGTCAGTGATTAACCGCAGAGAGCTAAATGTTGTAACCTTGTCATCTGCCCGTGCTTCCCCCCATGGGCTTTTGTGTCTTCACTCAGGCCTAATATCGCCATCGCCACCTTTTATAGAGCCGGCAGGGAGTTAAAAATACATCTATCTCCTAACGTCCTTGTAAAAATGATCATTCCTCCTCCTCGGCTGCTCTTCCTCTGAAAGCATAACCGCGGGCCAAAGGGAAGGTCACGGCAGCGGCAGACAGATGAGCCCTGGTAATAGCAACAGACTCGCTCCGGTCCATCCGTCTTCTCCCTCGGACTGAGCTGAGTCTAAGCACATAAGGATCTTTACGTAATGGGTCGTGTCGCCGGAGTTGACTTTTGCATCTCAGCAGAAAGTGGCGAAGGTAATGGTTATAATGTGGGACTATAAGGTGTGTTTCGAGGTCAGCTCAGTGCCTCTGGTTTCTCTCCTATCTCTCTCTGGCTTCTCTGGTCTCTCTCTGCTCTCTCTAGTCTCTCTCTCTGGTTACTCTTTCTTTCTAGTCTCTCTGTGATCTCTCTATGGTTTCTCTCTGATCTGTCTCTCTGTTCTCTGTCTGGTCTCTCTCTAGTATCTCTCTGGTCTCGTTCTCTTTGGTTTCTCTCTGGCCTCTCTCTTTGGTCTCTCTCTGGCCTCTCTCACTGGCCTTTCTCTCTGGCCTCTGGTCTCTCTCTCTAGTATAACTCTGGTCCCTATTTGGTCTCTCTTTTGTCTCTTTCTGGTCTTTCTTTCATGTCTCTCTCTCTGGTCTCTCTCTGGCCTCACTCTATAGTCTCTCTCTTTTGTATATGTATGGTCTCTCTTTTGTCGCTCTGGTCTTTCTTTAATGTCTCTCTCTGGTCTCTCTCTCACTGGTGTCTCTCTCTCTCTGGTCTCTTTCTCTTTGGTCTCTCTCCGGTCTCTCTTTCTGGCCTCTCTCTGGTCTCTCTCTCTAGTATCTTGTTCTGGTCTCTCTTTCTGGTCTCTTTCTGACCTCTCTCTCTGGCCTCTTTCTTTGGTCTCTCTCTCTAGTATAACTCTGATCTCTCTCTGGTCTCTCTTTTTTCTCTCTGGTCTTTCTTTCATGTATCTCTCTGGTCTCTCTCTGGCCTCTCTTTTTAGTCTCTCTTTCTCTCAGGTCTCTCTGTATTGCTTCACTCTAATGCCCTGTTTCTTAAGATGGTAGATTTACTTTACTGTGTCTGTATGTGAAAAATGTTTATAGAATCCATCCAGTTTCTTCCGTTTTATCCATTGCCGAGACGCCCAGACTTCCCTCTCCACACACCCTTCGTCCAGCTCATCAGGGGGATTCCAAGGTATTCCTAAGGTATTCCCAGGCCAGAGAGACACAGTCCTTCCAACGAGCATCCGGGAGGCACACCTGGCTCTACACCGAGCTCCTCCTGTGTGACTGAGCTCCTGGGCAACACGGTGGCCGAGCAAGAAAGTCCTAGGTTTACATCCCGGTCGGAACAGGACCTTTCTGAGTGGAGTTTGCATGTTCTCCCCATGTCAGCTCCGGATTCCTCAACGTGCTCCGGTTTCTCCTACCACTAAAAACATGAACAATAGTTATGAATGGAATGAGTGAGTGAATTAATTGAGAGAATGAAACAATATTTGATTTCTGAACATTGTAAAGCGCTTTGGGTGACCTTGGTCTGTAAAAATGCGCTATCTAAATAGATATTACTTACTTAATTACTTCTCACCCTATATCTAAGATCCCAGCAACTCTGCCACTCAGATATTTACTGAAAAATAGAATGAACTGGACCAATGGGCAACTACATCTAGTGTATGCGTTCGAAAATTCAAACTTCTTTTAAAACCTTTGGCCCCATCTCAGAAAAATGTCCCTTCTCAGCCGCCGTAGCAGAGTGAAGGTCCATCCATCATTCGTGGCTCTAAGTGGTGCATAAACGGCTGCAGAACCCGGCGTCTGTGGGCTTCATAATAATGGGATGGAGCTGAGTGTTATTGTTCCGTGGATGCGGTTAGAGGAGCCGGAGATTTCCCTTCCCTTGAATAAGATGAGTCAGACCGAGCCGTTTGGACCAGCGCAGGGTTTTTATTACATTCAGAAAGAATCGCCTTCATAAAAACCACAAAACCCATATGAACAGTGAGTGGTTATTTACGGAGAGTGGCCACGAAACACAATAACAGGATGGATTTAGAAACAATAACTTTATACTGTTATAGGCAGGAGTGAATTGTTGATTAAATTCAAAATGATTCCGAGATAATAAGTATGAATGAGTTGTTTTCCCCCATTTCTTTGTACTTTGCCGCTGCTTACAATATTGATTGATTAGTGCCTAGCTTGTGCTGTCTTGTGTTTTGTATCGTTTTGTGGTGGTTCTCAAAGTGGGGTTCGTGGGACACTAGCTGGTGGTCGCATGATGATTTTAAGAGTTATACTTAAGTGCTTTGAGTGACCTTGGTCTTTAAAAATGAGCTGTATAGATAAAGATTACTTACTTATTTACTAAACATATACCTGTATATGTAAATACTGTTGCAAGTTAAGCCATGGTTGATTCCCCCTCGCTGTGTGAAGCAGAGGTTCTGCAGGTGGTTCCTCTCAGCTGCTGTCAGACTGTACAATGAGAACTGCTGAGTCTGTAAATGTCATTCATTTATAAATAATAATAATTTGTGCAATACTGTGACTTCAAAATTTCCACTGAACATAGTCACTTTATATCAGGGGTCTCCAACCAGTAGCTCGGGAGCCACCAATAGCTCGCCAAAAGATTTAGAAATGAACAAATCAAACAATATACTTAATATTTCAGATTGTATTATTTATTATCATTATTTATTATTGTAAAATCATTTACTTTGTCCCTAGTAACAAATATGCAATGATAAATAATGACTTCATGCCCAATATCAGAATTGTTCACACTATTTTTTTCCCCAGGGCCACTTAAAGGAGTAGCTCTCTGCCGTTATTGTCCCGGGAAAGTAGCTCTCTGGGTGAAAAAGGTTGGAGACACCTGCTTTACTTTATCTACTTGTTATCCTGCCTTATATGTACAGTATAAAACTCTGCACTACATACGTATACAGTATAAATGCATAATTTGAAAGACTGGTACAGGAGCATTTTCAGCATTTACAGCTAGCTAAGAAACATAGCAGCTACCTTTTTTGTATATTCTGTGTGCTCCCTGTGTCTCTTACAGTGTTGGGCACGTTACTTGTAAAAGTAACTATTGCGTTACTTTTTCGTTTTGTTCTGGAACATAATGTGCACCCGACGTGCGCATTTTTACCTTTAACAGTGCCAATATTTCCATCTAGAAAAGGCTGTTTTGCTGCTGAAGTCCTGTTCACTCTTCATCTCTCTCTGTGCTGTCAGCACTAAACACCAACACGCTCCACTGTGAATGTGGAAACACCGGTGACGAGCGGTGAGGCTGGTGAAGCACTGACTTCAGTCCAATCAGATGAACATATACATCATATAAATCAAGTGGACAATTTGTTTGGCTACAGCAAAATATGTTTTATGCCCGCATTGTTTGTTCATACAAAACGCAAAACTATGAGTTATGGGTCTTACCTTATACAGTAGCTATACCTTATAAATGACCTGCACAGTCCACTTCGGTTCAGACCAGTTCCTTGTTTAAATCCAGTTAATAGTTTGAGCGTAGATATGTAATCCTCCATTTGGAAATGAGTCCAATGAGTTTTAAAAAGTAAAACAAAACGCGTGTGTCCTCCATAAACTCCTGTGTTTTGCTAGCTGCAGCCGAGTGCATCCAATTTCTAAAACCAACCGTCTTACACTTCACCTCTCTTTCTTATCATTCCTATAGTCATTGAAAAATTACCCTATTTGCATTTTAGATTATGTAAAAATGTGTTATATGTATGTTAGCCAAACCTGTTGCTGTCCTTAGCAGATAAACCAGGAAGAGCAAGGAGCTTATCGATGGAATTGTATGTAGCCGACTTCTGCGCTCACATGCGCTACTCTGTGGCTGACCTCACGGTGATACAAGCCGTGGTTGAGCGCGATTAAGACCCATATTTGTTTCAAAAACACAATTTATGAGCCATCCTCTCAACTGTAGACATGTGGATTGTAAAGGAAATATGATTTACATCAGCCAATAATTTCTGAGAGGTTTTCTCATCCTCCCTTCTCTCATGACGACACGTTCATTGTGCGTCTTGAGTAACGCGCAGTAACGGGATGTCGGAAATGATAACGGCGTTATAGTTACTGTCAAAGTAATTAGTTAGATTACTCGTTACTGAAAAAAGTAACGGCGTTAGTAACGCCGTTACTAGTAATGCCGTTATTCCCATCACTGGTCTCTTACTACTGTCCTGTATGTGTGCTGCAATATTGAACTTTCCCCACTGTGGGACGCATAAAGAAAATTATATTTATTCTGTATCCATGGCAACAGCAGATTTTCCTATCCGTCACTCGGCCTGGATAGAACCAGGACCAAGTAGCTGGAGCCGGTTAGACAGAGCAGGTGGTAGAGAGTAGAGTAGAGTAGAGTAGAGTAGAGTAGAGTAGAGTAGAGTAGAGTAGAGTAGAGTAGAGTAGAGTAGAGTAGAGTAGAGTAGAGTAGAGTAGAGTTAACTTAGCCTGGTGGAACTGGGGCATGAGTTGCTAACATTAGATACGCAAAATATGTAATGAGCCTATAATAACCACCTCCATCCAAAACCACCCTGACTTCATTCTCCACTAATGGCCTTTGCATCTCCAGAGCTCTCTACTTGCTACTATCTCCCTCCTGCGGCACCAGCTGGAATGGGACCAGTGTGGGCCGAACGACACCGTCCTCTCTGACCCACATCCTCCGCCGTGAAGAGCTCAACACTTCTCTGGAGTCAGGGGGGGGGGGGAATTTTCATTTGAGATTAGACGCTCTTTAAGTTCCATTATGGCGTCACTCTGGCCTCATTATCGGAGTGGGCACTGTCACAGCCTCCAGCTAAGCCCCATAAGCTGACTCAAGGATCTCCCCCTCAAACTCACCTTAATACGAGGAGTTGAGCGCTTATCTGGCAGAGCAGCGGTCTGGAGCCAGAGCAGAGCAGGACTATTTCCGCATACGATTAGCAAAAATGAGCTGCTGCTAATTAGGAATGCATTACCTGAAGACACGCAGTGCGAACGCTTCATCTAGAGCAAGACATTTATGGTTTCCTCGGAGTGTGTGTGTGTAAACAGAACGGCTACTTTCCAAAAGCCGTGACCGTTAAAATGTAGATGTGGATTTTATTGGATGTGAGCTGTCAGATGTCACACATTGTTTACCAGTTTGTTAAAGCTAGTGCCGTGTTCTTTGGGGTCATGGGTTCTTTGGGGTCATAGGTTCTTTGGGGTTGTGGGTTCTTTGGGGTTGTGGGTTCTTTGGGGTTGTGGGTTCTTTGGGGTCGTAGGTTCTTTGCGGTCGCGGGTTCTTTGGGGTCATGTGATCTTTGGGGTCATGGGTTCTTTGGGGTCATGTGTTCTTTGGGGTCATGGGTTCTTTGGGGTCGCGTGTTCTTTGGGGTCATGGGTTCTTTGGGGTCATGTGTTCTTTGAGGTCATGTGTTCTTTGGGGTCATGGGTTCTTTGGGGTCATGTGTTCTTTGGGGTCATGTGTTCTTTGGGGTCGTGGGTTCTTTGGGGTCATGGGTTCTTTGGGGTCATGTGTTCTTTGGGGTTGTGGGTTCTTTCGGGTCATGTGATCTTTGGGGTCGTGGGTTCTTTGGGGTCATGGGTTCTTTGGGGTCATGTGTTCTTTGGGGTTGTGGGTTCTTTCGGGTCATGTGATCTTTGGGGTCATGGGTTCTTTCGGGTCATGGGTTCTTTTGGGTCGCGTGTTCTTTGGGGTCATGGGTTCTTTGGGGTCATGGGTTCTTTGGGGTCATGTGTTCTTTGAGGTCATGTGTTCTTTGGGGTCATGGGTTCTTTGGGGTCATAGGTTCTTTGGGGTTATGTGTACTTTGAGGTCATGTGTTCTTTGAGGTCATGTGTTCTTTGGGGTCATGTGTTCTTTGAGGTCATGTGTTCTTTGGGGTCATTGGTTCTTTGGGGTCATTGGTTCTTTGGGGTTATGTGTTCTTTGAGGTCATGTGTTCTGTGGGGTCATGTGTTCTTTGGGGTCATAGGTTCTTTGGGGTTGCGTGTTCTTTAGGGTCATGTGTTCTTTGGTGTTGTGTGTTCTTTGGGGTCATGAGTTCTTTGGGGTCATGTGTTCTTTGGGGTCATGGGTTCTTTGTGGTTGTGGGTTCTTTCGGGTCATGTGATCTTTGGGGTCATGGGTTATTTGGGGTCATGTGTTCTTCGGGGTCATGTGTTCTTTGGGGTCGCGTGTTCTTTGGGGTCATGGGTTGTTTGGGGTCATGTGTTCTTTGAGGTCATGTGTTCTTTGGGGTCATGGGTTCTTTGGGGTCATGGGTTCTTTGGGGTTATGTGTTCTTTGAGGTCATGTGTTCTTTGGGGTCATGTGTGCTTTGGGGTCATGGGTTCTTTGGGGTCGCGTGTTTTTTGGGGTCATGGGTTCTTTGGGGTTGTGGGGTCTTTGGGGTCATGTGTTCTTTGGGGTCATGGGTTCTTTGGGGTTATGTGTTCTTTGAGGTCATGTGTTCTTTGGGGTCATGAGTTCTTTGGGGTCGCGTGTTCTTTGGGGTCATGGGCTCTTTGGGGTTGTGGCTTCTTTGGGGTCGTGGGTTCTTTGGGGTCATGGGTTCTTTGGGGTCATGTGTTCTTTGGGGTTGTGGGTTCTTTGGGGTCATGTGATCTTTGGGGTCACGGGTTTTTTGGGGTCATGTGTTCTTTGGGGTCATGAGTTTTTTGGGGTCGTGGGTTCTTTGGGGTCATGTGATTTTTGGGGTCATGTGTTCTTTGGGGTCATGGGTTCTTTGGGGTCATGGGTTCTTTGGGGTCGCGTGTTCTTTGGGGTCATGGGTTCTTTGGGGTCATGTGTTCTTTGGGGTCATGGGTTCTTTGGGGTCGCGTGTTCTTTGGGGTCATGTGTTCTTTGGGGTCATGGGTTCTTT
Organism: Knipowitschia caucasica; assembly: GCA_964034765.1. NCBI lineage: Eukaryota > Metazoa > Chordata > Actinopteri > Gobiiformes > Gobiidae > Knipowitschia > Knipowitschia caucasica. The sequence continues at coordinate 4,759,488 of OZ035835.1, read as the reverse complement.
GGGGTCGCGGGTTCTTTGGGGTCATGGGTTCTTTGGGGTTGCGTGTTCTTTGGGGTCTTGGGTTCTTTGGGGTCATGTGTTCTTTGGGGTCGCGTGTTCTTTGGGGTCATGGGTTCTTTGGGGTTTTGGGTTCTTTGGGGTCATGTGTTCTTCGGGGTTGTGGGTTCTTTGGGGTCATGGGTTCTTTGGGGTCATGTGTTCTTTGGTGTTGTGGGTTCTTTGGGGTCACGGGTTCTTTGGGGTCATGTGTTCTTTGGGGTCATGGGGTCATGTGTTCTTTGGGTTTTTTGGGGTCATGTGATCTTTGGGGTCATGGGTTCTTTGGGGTTGTGTGTTCTTTGGGAGCCGTGTGTTCTTTGGGGTCATGTGTTCTTTGGGGTCATGTGTTCTTTGGGGTTATGGGTTCTTTGGGGTCATGTGTTCTTTGGGGTCATGGATTCTTTGGGGTCGTGGGTTCTTTGGGGACGTGTGTTCTTTGGGGTCATGTGTTCTTTGGGGTCATGGGTTCTTTGGGGTCATGGGTTCTTTGGGGTCGTGGATTCTTTGGGGTCGTGGGTTCTTTGGGGTCATGTGATCTTTGGGGTCATGGGTTGTTTGGGGTCATGGGTTCTTTGGGGTCGCGTGTTCTTTGGGGTCATGGGTTCTTTGGGGTCATGTGTTCTTTGGGGTCATGGTTTCTTTGGGGTCGCATGTTCTTTGGGGTCATGGGTTCTTTGGGGTCGCATGTTCTTTGGGATCATGGGTTCTTTGGGGTCATGTGTTCTTTGGGGTCATGTGTTCTTTGGGGTCATGGTTTCTTTGGGGTCATGTGATCTTTGGGGTCCTGTGAGCTTTGGGGTCATGGGTTCTTTGGGGTCATGGGTTCTTTGGGGTCGCGTGGTCTTTGGGGTCATGTGTTCTTTGTGGTCATGTGATCTTTGGGGTCATGGGATCTTTGGGGTCATGGGTTCTTTGGGGTCATGTGTTCTGTGGGGTCATGTGTTCTGTGGGGTCATGTGTTCTGTGGGGTCATGGGTTCTGTGGGGTTGCGTGTTGGGGGCAGTCTGACCTCAAGAGATAGTAACCGGCTCGACAGGCTGATCAGGAAATGTGTTTCTGTGATGGGGAGAAGTGTGGGGTTAGAAGGATGAGGGATCTATCTATCTCTCTCTCTATCTCTCTCTTTATCTCTCTATCTACCTCCGCAGTGAGTTTTGTCCTCTGCATTTGACCCATCCTGATGCCACTTGAGTATAGGTCGGGAGCAGCGGTTGCCCGGCTTTGGTGAGGACCAGAGCTGGAGGATTGTGCATGTTTTTAGTGGTAGGGGAAACAGGAGCACTCCGAAGAAAAACCTACACAGACACGGGGAGAACATGCGAACGTGCTCAGCCACCAGCCTGGATAGAACCTGAGCCAAGGTTACATACATGTACGTCGTTCTTATGTGTAATAACCCTTCTCTTATCCAAATGCCCCTCCCCCACAGAACATTTACAGAAGATAAGTAGTTATTTCTATATTGTATGGAGTCATTGTTCATTTTTCTTTTGCTTGCTCCTCATTCCTCTGTCATTACCCCACTGTGGGACAAATAGAGGATCACTTAATTCATTAATCCTAAAATAAACTAAATTATAGTCTAAAAGTGTCTAAATGCCACGGGGCTGGTCCAGCTAGTGCAATTCATCACAATTCAGCTCAAAACAAAATATTTAGGGTATTATTTAATAAATGTGGCGGGTCAATTTAGTATGGATTGCGCAAAAAGCTAGCCTCCAAAGATTACATCAGAGCCATGTTATGAGTTACTGTGTTTTTGATGCAGAGAAATCCAACACAAATATCCAGTGACAATAAGTTATTCAGAATTATATTTTCTTGTCAATTGTGCGGCATTTCCTGTGTAGCCTTCAAACTGCACAATGGAGGCTTTCTCTTCTGCAGAATACAATGGAATACAGAGAATGGGAGAAAACTGTGCTGCTACAAATACTTACTGAACATATTAGACTTTGTTACAGAAAGCAGCAACCGTTAGAAGTCCATGAATCATGTTTATCTGTTTGAAAAATATTGGCAAACAACTCGCCAATATCATCGTCATAATTAAACTTTATTACGGACTCTTTGTTCAGAATAAGACAAACACAGAACACAAAACAATAGAGCTGCCTCGGGCCTCGATCCACAGTCTCAGTCCTGGATCCACAGCCTCAGTCCTCGATCCACAGTCTCAGTCCTGGATCCACAGCCTCAGTCCTGGATCTACAGCCTCAGTCCATGGATCTACAGCCTCAGTCCTGGATCTTACAGCCTCAGTCCTGGGTCTACAGCCTCAGTCCTGGATCTACAGCCTCAGTCCTGGATCTACAGCCTCAGTCCTGGATCTACAGCCTCAGTCCTGGGTCTACAGCCTCAGTCTTGGATCTACAGCCTCAGTCCTGGGTCTACAGCTTCAGTCCTGAATCAAGAGCCTCAGTCCTGGAGCTACAGCCTCAGTCCTGGATCTACAGCCTCAGTCCTGGATCTACAGCCTCAGTCCTGGATCTTACAGCCTCAGTCCTGGATCTACAGCCTCAGTCCTGGGTCTACAGCCTCAGTCCTGGATCTGCAGCCTCAGTCCTGGGTCTACAGCTTCAGTCCTGGGTCTACAGCCTCAGTCCTGGATCAAGAGCCTCAGTCCTGGGGCTACAGCCTCAGTCCTGGATCTACAGCCTCAGTCCTGGATCTACAGCCTCAGTCCTGGGTCTACAGCCTCAGTCCTGGATCTACAGCCTCAGTCCTGGGTCTACAGCCTCAGTCCTGGGTCTACAGCCTCAGTCCTGGATCAAGAGCCTCAGTCCTGGAGCTACAGCCTCAGTCCTGGATCTACAGCCTCAGTCCTGGGTCTACAGCTTCAGTTCTGGATCTACAGCCTCAGTCCTGGATCTACAGCCTCAGTCCTGGATCTACAGCCTCAGTCCTGGATCTACAGCCTCAGTCCTGGATCTACAGCCTCAGTCCTGGATCTACAGCCTCAGTCTTGGATCGATGAATTGGTACCAACGTCTCCACGGATCAGACTGGTACCAATGTCTCTTTTTCTGAGTCCAGTATTTCTTTTATTTGACAGATGAAACAGATCGTCCGACATCACAAGGCTGTTATTATTATTATTATTATTATAATTATTACTATTATTATATTTTTTACTATTTTTGGCAGTTTTCTGTATATTTCTGAAGCAGCTCTCTCCGTCCTCTCACAGGAGCAGATGAGAAGTGGGCTCCTCAACTCCTCTCTCTCTTTGTGTCCTCCTCCTCTCTCTCATTCCCTCTCCTCTCCCTGTCCCCCTCTCTTCTATCTCCTCTCCCTCTCCCCTCTTTCTTGTCCTTGTCTCCTCTCCTTCTCTCCTCTTTCTCCTCTCTCTCTCCCCCTCTCCTCTTCTTCTCTCCTCTCATCGTCTCCTCTCCTTCTCTCTCCTCTCCCCCTCTCCTCTTCTTCTCTCCACTCTCTCCTCTACCTCTCTCCCTCTTCTCTCATTGTCTCCTCTCTTCCTCTCCCCCTTTCTCCCGCTTCTTTTTTCTCCTCTCCCCCTCTCTCTCTCACCCACTCTACTTTCTCCTCTCTCTCCTCTCCCCTCTCCTCCTCCACACCTCTCTACCTCTCTCTCTCTCCTCTCCTCCCCTTTTCCTCTCTCTTGTCTCCTCTCCCTCCCTCTCCGGTCCTCTGCCTCTCCTCTCTCTCATCTCCCTCTACGCCTATCCGTTCTCTCCTCTCTCTCCCCTCCTCCTCTCCTCTCTCCCCTCCTCCTCCTCTCCTGGGGTCCTATAGGATGGAGATGGTCCGTCCAGATTTTGACATAGAGTTATCGTTCACTTATCTCGTAACCGCTGATGCAACACTGAAACTCAGGATCAGCAAATCTAGAACAACGGATCAGCAGAATGATTGACATTTGGGAGGACCAATCGTTTTGAAGATCCACCCGGAAGTAGAAAATCCTCCTAAATTGACATATACAACGTCAATGTCAGCTTTATTTTTTATTGCACAAGCACAACCGAAACAAAAGAGAAGAAAAAGCATAAAATAAAAACGCAGACATGTAAAAACGGTCAAACTCAAGAGCGTTTAAAGCCAAGGCGTAGATTTAAAAGCCTCCAATAAAGACGATTAAGGATTTCACAGAGTCCAAATTTGACCGTGATGGTTCAGTATAAACGGTTCCATCTCTTTTATGCAGCGGTAAAAACCCACTTCAGTCTGGTTTCTGTCGCCCGTCGCTCTCTCCGTGTAACAGCCCGGCTCACTTTACTGCACCTCGGGGCGTTTTTGTTACAGATTTTTGTTTTCTAAGAAGCGTTGCCATTTTCCTGGAACAATCTTTGTAGTCGTGAACAAGTCTCTGTTGAAAAGTCCACTTTGTCGCGCTGTTTTCGGCCTCGGAACGGGAACAGTGACGGGTGAGGACTGAGGCCAGAGATTTTACAAGTCTGGGCCTCAGCAGGAGGGTTTCTCCGCTGAAGGGGTTGACAGCTCTCCCAGTCGCACACGTCCAGTTAACAACAGACATGGGAATGGTGGGTTACGTATGGGGTAAGGTTACTGTCAATAAAGACGTGCATGTTTAACAAAAATGCGTGCATATTTTTCCTAACCCTAAACCCCTAACCCCTAACCCTAACCCCTAACCCTAACCCCTAACCCCTAACCCCTAACCCCTAACCCTAACCCTAACCCTAAACCCTAAACCCTAACCCTGACTAAGAAAATACAAACTCAAAAGAAATTTGTGTGATTTCGTATTTGTGAATAAGATTGTTTTGTGTGTTTGTATTTTCTTCTTTGAGAATATGAATTTCAGCAGTGAGCAAACTGTCAATATGACGTCACTGCTCACAGACATTAACAATCGAGCGCAGAGTTGATCGTGGCAGAGGGCAACAACATTAACAACGTGGCTCAAAATTTGGTATATAACTATATTTTATCATTTTGGTCGTAAATAAATGTGTAAGAAATATTAATTCCATAAAATGTGTTCATAAGATGTTTCTTGTCCCTCTCTAGAAACGTTTTTTGGCAGTGTTGTTAGCGCCAATGCTAGCTTTATTTTTTTATTCTGGTATTGTTTTATTCTACAGAAAAAAAAAAAAAATTGTATTTTCTTAATCATGAATTAATAAAATATTTGTATGCACAAATACCGATAAATATGCACGATATTTTTTAAACATCGTCTTTATTGACAGTAACCTTACCCCATACTACATTTGAATTGGTTTTTACTTCCTTGGTTGTCTTGTCTCTAACACCAGACAATTGTGTAAAGAACCGAGGATGTAGGTTTACTTTGACATCTGCTTGTTTCGATTCTTTGTCCTAAATCTTTCTACGCGACAGTAAAAATCTACTTTTTATTGCACGTTTAGAGTTTGTGTTTTACAGCAAGAAGGTACTGGGTTCGATTAAACCTCCAGGGCCTTTTTTGTGTGACGTTCACATGTTTTACCTGTGTCTGCGTAGGTTTCCTCCGGGTGCTGCGGGTATCACCTACCACTAAAAACATGTACAATAGGTCTGAATGTAATGAGTGAATGGAGGGTGTTGGTTCGGGGCTTTTTCTTCATCCATGCCCAGACTTCCCTCTTCCTCCGGCTCATCAGGGCAATCCCAAAGTGTTCCCAGGCCAGCTGAGAGACGCAGTCCCTCCAACGTGTCCTGGGTCTTCCCCTGGTCTCCTCCCGATACCAGGGAGGAGTTCAGGAGGCATCCCAAACACATGCGCGAGCCACCTCGACCGACCAGGAGAGAACACACTAAAGGGAAAAGTTATATTTGAAAATGATTAATAGCCTAAACAAGTAGATCTAGTTGGATACAGTGTCCTAGCGTCTCACACTATCTGCTTTTTGATTGGAGAACCAGTTGTGTTTCCTCTCCTGCAATAATTACAAACCAGAGCACACAGAGACTTTTTGGCTGAGTAAAGCGGCGTCGAACCTCTCCAGCGAACGGCAGAACGACAGACTGGCAAATGTAAAAGTCATTTGTCAGATGGTTTGAGGTTGTGCTCAAATCATTTGGAGCGCTGCCACTTGTTAAACATGTGTTGGGAGCAGATCGCAGCAGCTCAGGGTCTGTCTGTCTGCGGGAGAGAGGGATCACACACACACACAGACACACACACACAGACAGAGAGAGGGATCACACACACACACACACACACACACACACATACATGCACACAGAGAGAGAGGGATCAGAGGGAGGAGGCCTACAACTCACAGAGAGAGAGACACACACACACATATGCACACCCACACACACACAGAGAGAGAGAGACACACACACAGAGAGTGAGAGACACACACACACACACAGAGAGAGACACACACACACACACACACGCAGAGAGAGGGGAATCAGAGGCCTACATCACACACAGAGAGACACACAAAGAGGGAGCAGAGGAAGGAGGCCTACATCACACACACACACACACACATACACACATACACACATACTCACACACAGACACACACACACACTCACACACAGACACACACACATACTCACACACAGACATACACACGCACACACACACACACACAGACACACACACACACACACACACAGAGACTACACACACATACTCACACACAGACATACACACACACATAGACACACACACATACACACACACAGAGACTACACTGACTCTCTTTAACAGTCTCGGCACATGTTAAGGTCACTGGACAACTTTGCTACTTACGACTTCTTGTTTTGGCAGTATCTGTATCAGGCTTTATCTGAAGTGTGTTGTGTGTAAATGTTTATGGAACTGATTTGTATGTGTTCTATTTTCCTTTGGATATTTCTAATTGTGAAGTTCTGTGTGATCCTGGTCGTGAAAGGCGCTGTATATGTTCGTTTAAACAATACAACAGCACAAATCACTGTAAATAGTGACCAACTGTTCATTTTATGGCAACAATAAAAGGTCTGCACATCACGGCTGCTCTGGCTCCTGTGGCTCAGAGAATAGACATCTGTGACATGTTAGTGCCAAATGAACCAACTCTGAGGAGCACAGGGACTGGCCTCCCGCTGGGACTCTGAGGAGCACAGGGACTGGCCTCCTGCTGGGACTCTGAGGAGCACAGGGACTGGCCTCCTGCTGGGACCGGATCATGCGTTGCGTCGGGTTTCAATGCAAAGTCTATGATGACGCGTGTTCGAGCGTCACAACGCACGGACCTCTTGGCACGTTCAGTAGAGACGCACGGACTTGGCGGGAAAGTCAAAGGGGAGGAGCAGGAGCGAATATTGGACGCCCACGGGAGATGGATTCTGCTCATCCTTTCCTCGGGACGTCCGTGCAGCGACCAATCAGAGAGCAGCAAAGTGGTCACGGGGACATTAGCGGACTGAGAGAGCAGACTGAAAATACTGTAAACAGCCAAAACAGGACCCACACCAGACTTCACCAGAACTCAAACCAGGGTTGACAATGGGGGACTCTGTGCTTGTGAAAATATGAGTTGTCATGCTCCCGTGACTTTATGCAACGGCTTCGAGTGTGTTCGCCGATGCGAAAATACCGTTTAATAATATGAAAAAATGTATGGCGCACCTCCGTGAACACATACTACTGTTGTATAAAGCCCGTGGAATGTCTGTGAGCAAAGACACGCTGCAAAGCTGCATATTGGAGAAGATCTGTACACAAGAAGCCGCTAGCTAAACTCTGTTAGCATCAGAGCCTGCCGGCTACTTCCGGTACTTCCGGCTCGCGTCAGGACGTTCTGGTGTGAAGTCCTCTGCGTCTGAAAACTAGAGAATGCGCGTCTGGTGAGCGGGGCTTCAGCGTTTCAGCGTTGACGGTCTGAACGCACCGTCAGGAGCACAGGGACAGGCCTTCAACTGAGGGATTGTATCTTTACTCTTTTTAAAGCATGGTAATTATGTATGACTTTAATGCCTTCTTAGTCTGATTGTTACTATCTATGTTTTGTTAAGCACTTTGCCTTGTGTATAAATTGTGCTATACTAATAAACTTAGCTTATCGTGCCTGCAGCGGCGTCCCACTGATGGCGTGTTTGAACTCTGTGCGTTCCTGCTGTTTGTGTATGCTGCAGATCAGTCTCCTTTGGTAAAATTATGTTTGTTTTTTTGCTCCTGTCAAACTGCGGCTCCTCTCTCTGACAGTGCTGCCCTCTCCTCCTGCCAAGCCACAGATTAGGAATAAATCATTTCTGCCGATATCAAAAAACCACACAAAACCCACTCATAACAAAGGTTTCTCTCTGGTTCTCTTCCCTCAGGACCTGCTGCTGTTCCAGGCCTACCACCCGTCCAGGCTCGTCCCGGGGCAGAGGCCCTGTCGCCGCGTGGATGCCATGGACTGCTTCGCCAAGTGCTTCCTGAGCGTGAAGCTAGGGGGCAGCAGAGAGGCGGGTCACGGCTGGAGGGCGGTGAGAGTGGACCTGGTGGCTCCTCCGGTCCAGAGCTTTGCCTTCGCTCTCCTGGGATGGACCGGATCCACCGTAAGAAACTTCATGATACACTGATACAAACAAAACAGAGAGTATTTCATGTGTTCAGATAAAACAGCAGCAAAAAAGGAGAAAATAAAAGTCTCAGATGATGCACACATTATTTAAGATCATAGACAATGGATTAAAAACATAAATGAAAAAGTAATAATAATAAAATAGAATAAAATAAAACTCTGGGGCTGTACTTACACTTGGTTCCGAGGTTTTTACAGATGTGAATGTTGTACTTACGCAGCAGAGTAAACAGCAGTTATAACAGCAGCAGGTGAAGAGACTGGTGAATTATCAGAACAGGTGAGTGGCACATAAAGACTCAGCAGGTCTCGTTGTACAGTCTGACAGTGAGACCTGCTGAGTATATTTTTTGCTACTATTACTATTGTTTGCTTTTTAGAATGATCAATGTATTTGTTTTGTTTGTTTGGATGGATGTGTTTTTGCTGCTACAGACACCTGCTTTTCTCCTGCGGGGATCAATAAAGTATTTAACTAACTATTTTGTTATGATATTATTTTTAGCTTCATTCATTTGAACGTTAACATGTCAGTTTTGGTCGCTTGGGTCAGTTTATTTTCCCTCCAGAGAAGAGAACCTTTAGTTTCCGTAGCAACACACCGTTTACTCGACCGCAGTTAGCATTTAAGGTAGTAGCCTTTCAAGAAGCAATTTCCAGATCTGTGTTTTCACTGAAGATTAAAGAAAAATATGAATTTGTTATTTTAGATAAAATCAGTTGGGATGATTTCATCCATAGGAGCTGTCAAACTGACTGCTCAGCGGATTGCTAGTAAATAAAAAAATAAATAAATTACTAACAATAAATACAATAAATAAATAAATCAATGTTTGTTTATTTCGAGCAAATAAGTGTACAAGAAACAAAAGTAGAATATCAAAATTGTGCATAATTAACCCTGAGCTACATTTACATAACACAGAATTATAAATATTATATACACAAAAGAAACACTTGCAGATACTCGGAAAGGAGTGGGAAGAAGAAAACTTATTTAATGCCACCCCTGGTGCCTTAAAGAAAAAAAGAAAAAAACATTACTCACTGAGCTTCTTATTTACTCCAGTACAAAAACAAATGACACATTTGAATCAACTTTTCAGGTTTTAAAGTAGAAATTAATGGGTTTAAGGACTTATAAAGACAAGATACATATTACAAGGATGCAAAAAAACTGCATGAGAGAAATATCAACAATATCAACCAATATGGTACATCAATCAATAAATAAGAAACAAAATAAACAATGAAAAATAAAAATAACAAAAAAACAAAACTATTAAAAAAATAAAAAAAAATAAAAAAATAAAAACCAAAATAAAATAAATACATACATAAATAAATAAAATACATACATAAAAAATAAAAATAAAAATGAATAAAATAAAATAAACTGTACTTTAGTATATTCATTTATTCCAGGATCAATTCACATAAAAGCATTTCAAACATACAGAATAAAAAGCATATACAAAACATAATAAAACAAAACTGAATCATCCTTAAACATTCATTCACACATTTTTGTTTTACATTTTCAGAATCCTCTGCGTGTTAAACCTGTAGCTGAAAAACACGTCACTTATTTGAATATATTCAGTGTTTTTCCTGATTCAATCCCATGTGTTTAGTTTATCTTTGAGCTCAGGAGGATTCCCAGTGAAACGTGAGATCTTTGGACTAAAATCACTCGGGTCAGGTCCTGCTTCTTTCCAAACAGCCTCTCTCTCTAAAGATACAACCAGAGCACCTTGAGCGTGGCCTGAAAGTCGCTGTGTGAAGTCGGATAATAAAATATCTGTAATGTCTCGTGAAAAACTTTGCAACCTTGACATGAATAGTGGTAGTTCTCCACAGGAAATGCTTTTAAGCTCCACCATTTCCTTTCAGGGCCGTAAAAGTCAAATAAATCAGACGTATTTGATTTCGCTCCATTGATTCTTTTGTGCCTTTGCAGCAGTTTGAGCGAGACCTCCGGAGATTCGCCCGCCTGGAAAGAAACATGCTTTTGGACAACCATGGCCTGTTCGACAAGTCCAAGGTAGGAGCTGATCCGGGACAGAAATAGCTGTTGTTTTGGGGCCAGTTCATTGACAAAATAAAGAAAGTGTCTTTTGACGAGGAATATGCAGCTCTGAGAAGCAGTGTGTGTTTGTGATGCAGAATGTGTGTGTGTGTTTGTGTGTGTGTGTATTTGCATGTGTGTGTTTGTGTGAGAGAGTGTGTAGCTTTGGAATCGACTGGTCAATGCTGCGAGTTAAGAGGTATTTTTACAGCCAAGTGTTTCATTTGAAAGATACTATTTCTGTGTGGAGTTTCCATGGTCTCCCTGTGTCCTATTTACACTAGTTTAAAGAAATATACACTACCATTTAAAAGTTAGGGGTATCTGTATTTGAAATAAGATTTTTTTTACATCAAACTTTGCTTTCGTCAAAGAATCCTCCATTTGCAGCAATTACAACATTGCACCAAAAACCAGACATTTGCAGCTAGAACAGTCATTTACCACATAAGCAATGTATAGAGTGTATTTCTTTACAGTGAAGACTAGTTTAAAGTTATCTACGGCTTTTCCTTCAAAAATAAGGACATTTCAATGTGACCCCAAACTTTTGAACAGTAGTGTATACTTTTAATACATCATTTTGAGCTGTTTTTACAAGGACCTATCTTCACACATGTTGCAACTTGGTGTCCCAATCCTGATTTTTCCTGGTTTTGGACTGAACGGGGATTGACTAAACTGCCCGACCCACTCGCCCGATCTTTACAGCTGTTGTTGTGACGTAGCGGTTGTTTGCTGTGACCGTGCACGCTACATTTCAAAGCCCAGTTTCGGTAAAGGTGTCTGTGAACCCGTTAAAACGTGTCCAACAGTTTGACATATTTCTCATTAGAAAACGAGGACAAGGTTAGCGTTGTGTAAATATACCAAAGGGAATGTTCAGCTAAAGGTTTGACTACAGATATTTTCGTATTTCGATAAGACGTCTGTGCCTTGTTTTAATCATCTTTACTGCACACTGCTGTGATACTGATGGTTTAAGCTCCACCATTGTCCGTCCCACACAGTGGGGGAGGGTCCCAGATCAAAAGTGGCCAAAATGACGTGCGCTGACATGCTGCAATACCACCCCGGGCCGATGGGGGTAGACCCAGAAGAAGAATTAGCCAATGCTAACATATAGCGTTGGAAGACCTCTCGAGAACGGCGGAGATAGGCGTGACTCTGTCCGTTAACATATACAGTCTATGGTCCCACACAGAGAGTGCGTTTAGCATGTTGCTAACCCATCATCTGTACTTCAGTTAACAGGTCTTTCCAATGTTTGTCACGGACTGTCAGTGACGGTAGAGTTTCGTTCGGGCCTGAAAAATGAGGCCCGACCCGGCCCGAGCCCGCTAATGTTAAGCCTGAGCCCGTATAAGCCCGACCAATGAACGCTGTATAACAGGCCCGAGCCCGACAGAACCCGACACATCTGATTTCCCGTTGTACGCACTTTTGAATTTGTTTTGTCTCTACTCGATCCATTTCTACTATTGTTCCTGTTCGCTGTTGACCACAGCAGCAGGAGACACGGGGATGATGCGTTCACGGCCCGCTGCTGCTGTAGGACACGCTGGTTACAGTGTCATTAATATATTCACTTTTTTAATAACTTGTTGTCAATCAACGGACATCGTTATTAATATATATATATATATATATATATATATATATGCAAATCATTATGTATAAAAATCATTTAAAAATAATTACAATAATAATAAAAAAGAAACATATATTTTAAAAAAGAAGCCCGAGCCCGGCACGAACCCGACAGCTGAGCGCCAAATGAGGCCCGAGCCCGGCCCGAACTCAGGTCGGGCCTCGGGCCTGCTCGGGCTCGGGCTGAAAAGCGAAACTCTAAGTGACATGCTTAGGCGGTACGAACGTTAGAACGTTTCATTACAGCAATTACTAACCAACCGTACGAATGTACTCAGTCTTGGAAAACATTGCATTTACTTGCTACGAATGTAGTTTTAAACATTACAATACCGATAATCAAAAGCACTGGATCAGGACTGCAAATTGGATTGGATTTAAAGTTTGACAATCGGATGGGGACAGCCCTGATGGCAGCTCTACAAACATGAATATCTCGTACATGAATATCTTCGTACATGAATATCTCGTACATGAATATCTTCGTACATGAATATCTCGTACATGAATATCTCGTACATGGATATCTTCGTACATGGATATCTTCGTACATGAATATCTCGTACCTGAATATCTTGTACATGAATATCTCGTACATGAATATCTCGTACATGAATATCTTCGTACATGAATATCTCGTACATGAATATCTCGTACATGAATATCTCGTACATGAATATCTTCGTACATGAATATCTCGTACATGAATATCTCGTACATGAATATCTTCGTACATGAATATCTCGTACATGAATATCTCGTACATGAATATCTCGTACATGAATATCTCGTAAATGAATATCTCGTACATTAATATCTCGTACATGAATATCTCGTACATGAATATCTTCGTACATGAATATCTCGTACATGAATATCTCGTACATGAATATCTCGTACATGAATATCTCGTACATGAATATCTCGTACATGAATATCTCGTACATGAATATCTTGTACATGAATACCTTCGTACACAAAGCCATGGATCACAAACACATGAGTTGCAGCTGACTCTGTGGGTTCTACAGTCTGACACGGCTCTCTGAGCACAGTCTGAGTGACAGTCGAAGGATCAAACACAAATAGCTGTTTTTTTCAGAATGCCGTGACCTCTGACCTGTGACTGACACGAGCTGTCACCAGGATGAGAGTTGGACTCTGAGAAACACAGCCTCCTCTGGCAGTACGAGGGGTTTCAGGGTTTGATTCCTTCAAACTCAAGAAAGTAGATCTGTTGTAACGCTTCTTTGGGGTCTTCTTCGTGGAAGTTAAAATATCATGCATTGTAATGAGCCTTTTTTGTACTTACTTATTGCTTCTTTTGTTGTGATTTCATGCTTTAGAAAGTAAATCATATCTGAAATTGCAAATATTAGGGAAAAACAAGTATAAAGGGTGTTTAAACACTCTCTGTTGCATAAAAGTAAATCAAATTTTAGACAGAAGGGAGTTAAAATATTGGTTAAAAGCTCAAAAAAGCAATGCTAGCAGCCCGCTCTATCACTCTGCTAAAACCATAGAGAGGGGTATAATTTGTTTTTGTTTTTTTCCAAACTGCAGCTGTGCAGCTTTGAGAAATTACCAAAACTACTTTAGGGTGATGCTTTTACCTTGAATTAGTCCAGTTCTCAGGTCTCTGCACTGACTTCATTTGGCTCAGTGCACAAGTCTCTCCAGGGCCTTTCACCAAACTACAACTGTGACATGTTAGTGGCATATGAACCAACTCTGAGGAGCACAGGGACGGGCCCCCTGCTGGGACTCTGAGGAGCACAGGGACCGGGCTCCTGCTGGGACTCTGAGGAGCACAGGGACGGGCCTCCTGCTGGTGCCTAGAGACTCAGGAGTAGACATGGGGAGGCAGCGTTTCAGATTTATGCAGCTATATTTTAATGTCTTTGTGATTTTAATGTTTCTGTTCGTGTTCTGTTAAGCACTCTGAGCTGCCTGGTGTATGCACTGTGCCATACAAATAAATGCAATGTCACAGCAGTGCAATGACATACCATAACAGGGCTGGGACAAGAGTTTTTAGACAGACATTCCAGAGTTGCAATGTTGTTTAAAAGCTCAAAAAGTACATTTCATGACACGTCACCTTCAAATCGATCTTGCAGCTGAAGCTTAGTTCAAAATTCTGTTGCTCGTTTTCTGACTTTAGCCTCAAACAAGATCAAAGCGGAGATAAGAGTCAGGGTGACAGGAGCCTTCATCAAAAATACAGCAGGCAGACGAGCCAGTGGGGAGCCTTCGAGATATCCGGGACCTGATCCCTGCCTCCATCCTGACCTCAGCTGGGACCTCATTCAACTAAAGACTGTCATTTGCCATAAACTGAACGAGCCTGCGCCAGGGAGAGAGAGGCGAAAATGGTCCATTCCCAGATTTGAAGAAGGGAGACTGACTGGGTTGATTTGACCCGGGAGCAGACAGACGTACCCACGGGTGTAGCGCGCTGTCGGGCACTTCAAGAGGAGCAGCCACAATCCTTCTGACAGTTTCTGGGTTTTAAGCAGTGAGAAAAGTTACCACAGGGATAACTGGCCTGTGGCGGTTCTGTGTTGTCGCCGGGAAAGACTAGAAGAATGTTCTGATTGTGGTGTTTTTCGTTCTCTTTCAACCTACGCTGAAGTGTAGATCCCCGTGGATTCACCTCGGGGAGATCGTCTCACATAGATGCTGTGTGAAATGTGCCATACAAATACATTTACTACTATTTAAAACCGATTGAGTCCTAATTAAAATATGGTAAAGTCCGGTTTAAAAAGGGTGGGACCGTACACTGAAAAGAGATGGACAATGCTAACCTGCTAGCTCAAGAAGCCCCAAAAAGCTAAATTATCTGTGGTTTAGCGCTATCTGTGATCCTGGTGTTTATGTTTTGAGCTTGACTCCAGATATGAGCCACAGGGGTTGGTCAATTCTCAGATGCCTTGATTTGCGGTCTTGACAACGCATCAGCAACTGTTAAGATGCAACGCTAAGGTCATGGGATAAATTGGCCTTTAAAGGAAAATGGCATGTGTTCAAATCACATTAAGGCAGTCCACTCCTGATTTATAATAATAATCATAATGATAATAATAGGGTGACAGTGGCTCAGTTGGTAGAGCATTGGCCTCTGACCCTGAAGGTCACATGAGTTCGAGCCCACCAAAAGACCTTCTCCACCGACTCCCACTGATGTCTCCTCTTGTTGTGTCCTTGGGCAAGACACTTAGCCTGAAGCCCCCGCTGAAAGATCAAGACTATGCTCACACTGTCAGACTCGCCACCTGCAGGAGGGTCAGTGAGGGGTGGGTGCTATGTAACCGATTGCCACCCCCTGACCCAGAAATGGATTAAGGGGAAGAAGATGAATGGAATAATAAGGATTGGTATTGGCATTGGTTTTATGTAGAACTTTAGCTCCTTATCCATCATCATGTTCTACCTTATCATTCTGGTCAGGGGTGCAATCAGATGCCCCAGTTCATAGCACAGCCCTCACTGACCTCTGCAGTGTGAGTCCACAGGACGCTCTCTGACTGTGAGCTAGCTTGATCTTTCAGTGGGCTTTGGCAAAGTGGGGTAAGTGCTTGCCAGGACAACGCAGCGTCTCAGTGGAGCGATGAGAAGGTGCAGAGGGATTGAACCACGACTCAGGCTGAAGCCATGCTCCAATGAGCTACTGTCCTCGTATGGGGCGACATCGTATGGCATGGTTTATGAGACTTAGCTCCTTATGTCATATTATCACTTTACAAAATACTGGTTTCTTGAAGGAGGGTAGCGGGGAATATCAGGTTGAGCGACGAACTCTCTGATGTTATAGTTCTAATAGTTCAATGCTTCTCCGCAGCCCGTGAGCTGCTTACGATGTGGCTGTTCACACAGGTGTAGGCCGCGCAGCCAGACGTGCATTAACCAACACAAAAACAACCAGAGTTAAAAGACTTTGTCTGGAATGCTGCCAGGGCTGAGTCTAACCCACCGCGGGGATTCCTCGACATGGATCTGTGTGTGCGCATGAATGCTGGGAAAGAATTATCGTCTGAGCGTCCGTCCCCAGAGGTGGGAACGAGGGATTCAGCAGCAGCTTTCTCCAAATGATCAGCCATTATTGCTCTAAATACACAGCACACAAAAAGTTCACAGCGGAGGGAATATTTTTAATTATGTTGCTTAGCAGGACTTGACAAAAACCTGGCTCCTTCTCTCCCGTATATACACCAATATACGGTAATGATATCACGGCAAGTTAAGTGAGCAGCGGTGAGTTTTTTTTGAAAGTGCGAGCTTGTGTAATTGCGTTTGCGGTCTCCTGGTTCATTTGCGCTTTTCCCAACATAATAAAAAACATCTCTGTGACTAGAATGCGTTTCACACCATCTGCAGCTATAGAGGCACGTATAGGGAAAGCATTAGCATAGAAACTTGTGATGCGGTGTTTGTGAAGGTGTTTTTTATATTGTCATAAAAAGCTGTGATATGTTATAAATTGGAAGTTGGGAAGTTCTTTCTCATTGCTTATAGAACTGGTGTGAATCTACAGCCGGTGATGACACGCATCACCGAACATTATCAGGAAATTGTCGCGGAGCTAAGATTTCAAAACATGTCAAACCTGTAGTTAAAGGTAATTGCTGTTAGACGCGGTGTTGTACAAAGGCAACTTCATTATCACTTATAGAAACAGGAGATGCTGAGACACAGATGAAAAAATGTGTATGCTGAAAGCTGACTGGTCTTGGCCGTCAAAGTCAATGGTGATGTACGTTGGTGATTTGTGTGTCCGGCGCGGTGGAGACGGTGGGTACGGCAACTAGATGCATGTGGCAAATACAGGAGATGAGATTCCGTCAACTCCCTCGCTCCATGGACGTGCGGCAACCAATCAGAGAGCGACAAAGTGGTCACGAGGAAACAAGCCGGTCCAAACAGAAAGACAAACACCAAAACAGGAGCTAAAAAACAGAACCAAACCAGGACTGACAATGGGGGACTTTCACCCTGAGTTAACTTCTTCTTCTTCTGCGCACTGCCGTGTTAACAACACGGCAGTGCGCAGCCGTAACTTGGACCATGTACCCTAGACCATATACACCCACAGGACCACTGTGCTTGTTGTATATTTTATATTTAATGACAGTGTTTGGCAATCATGATACATTTCACACTTCTTTGAAATGTCTCATTCTCTTCCCTGTAACAAACAATATGGTGCTGTGTCCGTCTCCCTCACTATGTAGTGACATGTTAATTAATATCAATGTAGATCATTGCACTTTATTATAATTGTTGAAGCTGCATATATCCTGAACCTCTACAGCATGTGCTTCCGCATACTGTAAAAATAACCGTAAAAAAAAGAAACGGCTGGGCCGTCCAGGAGGTTTTTGGTCCCAGTCCAGCTCTGGCAGTATGACAGATTGATTAAACTTATGTGGCTGAAATTAGCATGCATCTTGGGAACAAACTAGCCTGGCTCTGCCAGACCCTTGTAGTTCCGCCATGCTCCACCAGAGGCGTTTGGCTGAACCACATGGGTCTGGTATCGAGCCCATAGCGAACGCCTTCCCCAGATTATTTTTTAATCGACCAATCAGGATTGCCGGTGTTACGTGGGGTTTGCACTGCCTTCTCAAGCTTCTCTCATGCAGCAGCGAGAGGAATCCAAGATGGCGGACGTAAAGTCCGCGAATCTTTTTAAAAGAGTAAATACGATCGAATTAAGACACGGATGTCACTTTTAATGCAATTTGAGGCGAGATGTTGATGGTTCTATGTTGATATATGTGTGTTTTAAGAGTCAAATGCTCCTGTAAAGTTTGGTTGAAGCACTGGTTCAGTGTTCCTGTTTACACACTATGCAGCAGGGTTGCCAGGTTTGGTGGTTCCCGCATATTTTTTTCCAAGAGACTTGTAGCTATTAAATAAACAGAAAGACAATAAACAGAATCATGATAGCCCAAGTTGATTACATTACGTTTTTAGCCAAAAAACTTGAGTGTTTTTTTGTGTGGGTATTCTCGTTGATTTTGGGTTGGAAAATCTTGCTGGGATTTGGCAACCTATGGGAGCCGTGTGCTTCGATGTGAGTGGTTGAAAGCAGACTTCATTCAAGATAACGGACAAGTGGTCTAAATCCAACCACTATGGCTCAGTACCAGACTCATGTGTGAAGTGCAGCGAGAACTACATGGGTCTGGCCAGAGTCAGGCTAGGAACAAACACCTTGATCTGAACAATCACCAAGACAAACCTTAAACCTCGAACCAGAGAGAGATGTAAACCCATGGTCCGGTGTGAACCCTCATTGCACTCACATAGAAGCTCATTACATTAAACAACATGTGTCGGGGCAATGGTGGCTCAGTCTGTAGAGTATTGGCCTTTGAGCCTGAAGGTTGTAGGTTTGATCCCCCCACGAGACCTACTCCAACTGTTCCCACTCATGTCTGCTGTCGTTGTGTCCCTGGGGAAGACACTTAACCACATGGCCTGAAGCCCCGCTGAAACACCAAGACTGTGTCACCGCAGACTGAGCAGCCATCTTCCCGTGGACCCACCACCTGGGTCAGCACTAGATCATATACGGAATCAGGACGGAAGCAGAAGTAAATATAACATTTCCGAAAGAATAACCCCAACCCACCCTTAACCCTATCCTTAACCATCTTACTCAGACACCTAAATTGTAAAGTCACCACTTAAGGACTTATTAGTCTAAAACTAATTTTAAATTAGGATTGTTACTTCCGGTTTCGTTCCGATTCCGTATATGATCTAGTGCCGACCCCACCACCTGCAGGAGGATCCGAGACGGACTGGTGCTACGGGTGCAACTCTGATTGTCACCCCCCGACCCAGAAATGGGTTTATAAAGGGGTAGAAAATGAATGAATGGAGGAACATTTATCAACAAATGCTGATAATCCTGTCGGACTGATACGGATGCTGACTTTTTATATGTCACACAATTTAGCACATGGCAGAAAAAGCCTGCTATGTCTTCTTCAACTTGAACAACTCTATCGGCTGAACTATGGTCAGTAGTCGTCAGGACTGAGAGTGGGCGGCGGTCACAGCGGCGTGACTATATTTTGCCCGCGGGAGCTGTGTTCATTTCCTCGTATCACAGACAGCCCCTCACTCAAAACTGCCGATACGCCTCAAAAGCAGCTTAAAGAGATTGACAAGGTCTCCCCTGTGAAAGGCTGCTATTTTCAGGGGGAGGAAACTTTATCGCTCTGACAGGACGACAACAAAAAATGCAGAGTGGCATCAATCGGTGTGTCAGAGTTGGTGGAGGTCCGTGTTTATCTGCTCCCAGTGCGGCGCCTGTCTCATTTCTGAGGCACACGACTCCAGCGCTACAGCGGGACAGAACATGAGGGGGGGGGGGGGGGCTGTCAGGGGGAGGGGGGGGGGCTGTCAGGGGGATGTTGATGAAGGATGGGGTGAGGAGGGGGAGGGGGGGTGTCAGCATGAGATTAAAACAGTGAGCGCTCCGGCTGCATGATTAATCGCAGTGGAAGAAAAATCACAAGTTTAAGTTTTTTGTTCCAGCCTGGAATCTACATGAGGTTGAAATGTTTGAACTTTGCCAAATGAACCAGCCTGGACTCTGAGGAGCACAGGGACCGGCCTCCTGCTGGGACTCTGAGGAGCACAGGGACCGGCCTCCTGCTGGGACTCTGAGGAGCACAGGGACTGGCCTCCAGCTGGGACTCTGAGGAGCACAGGGACCGGCCTCCTGCTGGGACTCTGAGGAGCACAGGGACCGGCCTCCAGCTGGGACTCTGAGGAGCACAGGGACCGGCCTCCTGCTGGGACTCTGAGGAGCACAGGGACCGGCCTCCAGCTGGGACTCTGAGGAGCACAGGGACGGGCCTCCTGCTGGGACGCTGAGGAGCACAGGGACCGGCCTCCAGCTGGGACTCTGAGGAGCACAGGGACCGGCCTCCTGCTGGGACTCTGAGGAGCACAGGGACGGGCCTCCTGCTGGGACTCTGAGGAGCACAGGGACGGGCCTCCTGCTGGGACACTGAGGAGCACAGGGACTGGCCTCCAGCTGGGACTCTGAGGAGCACAGGGACTGGTCTCTTGTTAGTTTCCAGAGTCAGAACTAAAGATGGAGAGGTATCTCTTCCAGACCTGTGCACCTAATATCTGGAACAATCTTCCTGAAAGAGCGAGACAGGCTGCTACCCTGACTATTTATAAGTCCAGGCTGAAAACTCTTTCATCACAGTTTTCTTTCTGTCGTTTAAAACAAAAGTATTGCCCCCACATTTGTCACGTTATGAAAAGGACGAAGAATCCAAAATGCAGGACTGGTAAAAGTATAAGATTTAATTCACAAAAACTCAAAAATAAAGCACACACCCACACACACACACACAAAAGATGAGGGCAGGACAACTAAACAAACATGAATTAACACTGAAAAGATCCTGTAGTTAATTAAAAAAATGGAAAATTAATTAAAAAAAAGTCCAAACCATGACATTTTTAGTAAGTTCTTTACGATGGCATTGCAGCAGTTGCAGAGGGAAAGGTCACATTATTAAACGAATTATCAAACTTAAGTAAAAGGTATAATGGCCAATTAAAATGATTATTATAACAATGTTTCTTATTTAAAGCCTGCAGCACACTAGCATAGAATAAACCTGCATTTAAAAGATATTGTTTTTATCCCATTATCGCCCAAGTTTTTACACATTTCTCACCTTTACTTTAGATTCACTTGTGCTAAACAGATAAACTTGCCTATTCGTCCCACAGGGGGAATGTCGGTGTAACTCAAGCGTAAAAACGTGTATGAAGATAACATTAAAAAAATCCTGTATATTCTAGTGCAAGTATTGTATAGTTGTATGTTTACACAGTGACAGTAAAGTCACAGTGAACACATGTGGTTCTGTATCATTCTGACATTATCGAAGTCATTATTATGTGTTCAATAATCCTGCTTCTAACGTCAGTATCGTGGCTCCTTCTCCAGCTTTAGTCTTGCTTTCCTCCCTCTAGCTGTCACTCGGTACACCAGACTCAGGCTGAAGGACAGCGAGGGGCCGGGGGAGAGGTCAGCGTCCCGGGACAGCTCCGTGGCAGGTCTTTGGCAACGTTTTATACAACACACGCTCTTCAGAGTCTGTTTATTCAGATGCAAGAGCAGAGCCGCGGCTACAGCTGACGGAGCATCCATCCGTGACCTGCCCTGGACAGGCCGGATCACAAAAAAACATGGGAGAGAAGCCGAGTTACTGCATGTGGTGGACACGGACTAGTGGGTTACAAGAGGCTGGAGATGCAGCAGAGGACAGGGGAGAAGGGAAGGGACGGAGGCTACTGTAGGAATATGAGAATCTATTAGGATCCAGTGTTGTGACAATTGCACTGTGGGTTTGAAGGTTTCGGGTTCATTTAAAAAGCTTTTTGAGCCAGCCTGACGTGGGTTTGTGGGAGGAATATTCTGTGCATATGTCATCTGAATAAAACGCTATTTACTGCATGTATAGAGAGATAGATAGATACTTTGTTAATCCCTGTATGAAATGCAGGTGTCCAGTAGCCGCAAAAACACGTCCATCCAGACAAAAACAAAAAAATAGTAATAATAATGCAAGAGCACTTTAGTTTCACAGCATTGTATATAACTCAATCCAATCCAATTATTTTTTGGTATAGACCTAAATAGTTTTCTCAGAAGACTGAATAAAACCGTCCAATTTGACAACATAGATCAGAGAATCAAACTGTTAAAACACAGGAAATGCAATGATAAAAACATATAAAGCCTTTGGTCCGTGCGGGACAGAGACCGATGTCCATAAATGTTGATCAAATCCATAAGTGTCGTTGGATATGGAGTGTCCTGGATCATCACCTCTGTCCTTAAACCCTCCTGCCTCGGCAAGGAACAACTCTAAAAACCCAATGGTAGAAAATCCACAGACGGACGGGCTGTAGATCCAGGACTCAGGCTGTAGAACGAGGACCGAGGCCACGTATTGCAGGACTTAGGCTGTAAAACGAGGAGCACAGCCTAAATCACTGCAGTAATTATCCCAGAGGACTTTACAAAGCTGTTGATTGGCAAACACAAGAAAAACAAGGATAAAAAAACCATACAGCCATTGGTCCAAAAAGGGGCAGAGGATCAAGGGCCTCAAAGGGACGTTGCCTTTTTGCGGCCTCATGTTTGTTGATCCACATCGACCTGGGAACACAGTGAGAAAGGTCGGCAAGTTTTTAAAAACCTTTTCACCACCGGGGAAACAGAAACATGTCACAGTCAAAGGGTCAAAGTCACAGTGCACCCGGGACCCCAGAGAATCACGTTGCAGTGGACTATGGCAAGTGTATCATCCACGTGCAGCAATATAACACATTTCGGTGATTAGCCCAACTGCTAATAAAGCCATCTGCATACAGAGGTGATGGGAGAAGCGCTAATACTGGAAATGTATATGATCAACGAGTGTGTGTCTTTTTGGTGTGGATTTTTAGTTATTTTGAAATCTGTGCTCAGTTGGTTTGGTTGTAGTTGGACTTCCTGTCTTGTTCCGTCTTGATTGTCTGCCCCGCCCTGATGTGTTTCACCTCCTCTCCCCTTGTCAGTCTGTTTTCCTGGTTACTGAGTTTTGTTTGTATTTAATGTTCATCTTGGACTTTTATTTAATTTTCATCATCAAATCATTGTTATCTTTTGCATTCCTGCGTTTTGAGTCTTTCCCACCACATCACAGTGACTTCTTTGAAAAGAACTTTTAATGCGTCTCCATTAAATAACCCAGAAATGCGAGTCCGCTGTGCATACACCATTTAACTGGCAACAATTCTGAAACTAACTTTTGATGCTACAGATGTTTAGATGTCGTGGAGTGAATTTGAGCCAAATCGGTGATAGGGCCGCGAGAGGCCGGTCCATCCAAAGTGCGAGGTGAAATTTGAGAGGTTTTTGGATTTTCCCATTGACACAGAATGGGAAGTGTTTGTCATCGCCACGGCAACAGAGTTAAAAAAAGTCATGGGTTCTAAAACAGAAATCTGTGCACATTTTCAAACATCGTAACATGGAGCCACAGCTGTTATCACATCTTTGACTCACGGAGCGAAGTCCTCCTCAAGACCAGATTCTCCCACGACTTCACTTTACAATATCGATTCGGCTGCTTTCAACTTCATTCATATCAAACTTCCTCTGCTCTTCAGTCTTGGCTTTCACAAATTGACTCATACAGGATGCCTTGTAGCTGTCAATCAAAACTGTCAATGTCAGAGGATTCCTCATACATCTCACACAGCCTCAGTCCTCGTTCTACAGCCTGAGTCCTGGGTCTACAGCCTCAGTCCTCGTTCTGCAGCCTGAGTCCTGAATCCACAGCCTGAGTCCTGAATCTACAGCCTCAGTCCTGGATCTACAGCCTCAGTCCTGGATCTACAGCCTCAGTCCTGGATCTACAGCCTCAGTCCTGGATCTACAGCCTCAGTCCTGGGTCTACAGCCTAAGTCTTGGATCTACAGCCTCAGTCTTGGATCTACAGCCTCAGTCCTGGATCTACAGCCTCAGTCCTGGATCTAAAACCTCAGTCCTGGATCTATAGCCTTAGTCCTTGATCTATCGCCTGTCTGTGTGTCTAGAGATTTCTCACTTTGTTCCCACCCAGGATGGTCTAAGAAGAGTAATGATTCAGGACATTCAGGGACATTTATTAATTTGATTCTCTAATGTATTGTTGGCGAATCAACAACTTTGTCTAGTCCTCAGATACGACTGCTGTTGTTATTTAAGCCTATGCAAAAACACATTGAATTGATTAGCGCTGCACTGTGACACGGTCCTGGGCTCGATTCCAGCTCCAGGCTTCTCTGTGTGGGCTTTTGCATGTTCTCTCTGTGGCTGTATAAGTTTCCTTCAGGTGCTCCGGTTTACCCTACCACTAAAAACATGTACAATAGTCGCCCATGACACCCTCCACCTCCTCTCTCCATGGCCAGGACTCTCAGTGGGGCTTTCCTGGTTAAATAAAGGTGTAGTAATGATAATAACTTTTCCCACAATGCTTTATATCCCAGTGGAACGATTGCCCTTTTGTTTCTGGGGTCACTCTTGAGCTCGTTGGCCTCTCTCCACACCGGTGTTTGTCCACATTATTTATACTCCGCTCTCCTTAGTTAAACAACGGCGTGACTTGCCGAGCTCTCGCCGCAGTTTGAAGGTCAGAGAATGGAAAAAGGGGGAAAGGGAGGAGGAGGTAAGAGTGACCCGTTTCTCATCCTCGCTTCACGTCCCAACATAATTAACCTAATGAAGATCAATTAAGTGGCTGTGTCCGCGCTGTCAGGCCGTCTCAGCTCACGGCGCCACACTTCCATCTCTGTCGGGGTCTGGCCCACCGCAGCAGAAGGGCAGCTCTGAGGACAACATGTAGAACTGACTCTAAACGCAGAGGTTGAACAGGTCAAAATTCTAAAGTGGCAATATGAAAGATTTTCCTGTCAAGTCAGCATTTTTTATTGTACATAATTATAACCTGCACAGACTATAGTTTTAACCTTAAACATGTTGCACACTTTTGTCTTTTGCACAATCTGAGTTCCATCTGTGCCAAATGTGTCATGTACATTTCTCCATCAACCATTATAGACATTTCACACCTATTCGTAAATCTCAGAACGGCCTTAATCCAGCAATCCCATGTTCTCAGCCCCTGGGCACAATTGATGAACCAACTTGCCCTCTTACTAAATAGTTTGGACACCCCTGGTTTAATGGATCTGCAAGATGTGAGCATTCAGCAGGAAAATACAAACTTTGAGACTTTAAGATGTATATGCTTTTTATGTGAAATCAAGTCTATTCTGTTTCTTGTAGTGACTTTGCCTTTACTTTTGATTCCAGTTTTGTCGAAGCTTCTCAGGATCAACTGTTTTATAGATTTTTTTGAGTGTGTCCATCAGCAGAGACGACTTCCTAAACAGTTGATCTTTAAACCTCCTGTATTTTAACTTGTATTTGAATGTACTTTTTACTTGACATGTCATGCAACTTTGAGTGTCCCAAAGGCGCCTAAAAAGTCAATTGTATTTTTATAATTATTATCATTATCGTAGAGACCGAGAGAAAGGCGCCAAACATTCATTTCAACACAATTTAATTTGTTTTTGAAGCGCCCTAAATCACAACAGGGTCTTGTAGGGCTTTACAAAGGACCTCACAATTTTTTAAATTAAATCTATGATATTTGCAGTTTTACGCTTTTGGGCTCATACCTGCAAGACGATAAGTTACCCAGAGTTGAAGTAAAATTAAATAGCAATTTGTGTCTTTTTGTTGCAGCTTATGACCACATTTGTTACTTTTACTTCATTACTGGCATTGCATTAACTTTATATATGTAGTAATGGCACTATAATAACTGTGTGTGTGTGTGTGTGTGTGTGTATGTGTGACTTCTGCCGTCTCACATAAAGTCGATCTGAGGATTTCTTACTAATTGGCTGAACTTAGGTTGTATGAGCTGTATGAAAAAGTGATAATTCTGCTGTCACCTCTTCTTTGTGCTGTAATTGGAGGCCGGTCTGGCGGCTGCTGCGGTCCCTGTTAAACGGAGAATCGCAGAGACTCCGTGGGGAGAGGAGCGCTCACTCCGCTCTCTGATTAAACAAAGGGGAAATATCCAGGAAAAGCACCAGCAGATGTCACTTAGCGGACTTTAATCTTGTTTGTCGCCTCTCGGTGGACTCAGGCCCTGCTTCTGTCTTTTTATATCAAAGGCTTAAAAAAAAAAGGAAGAGAAAGAACTAATGTTGTCTCCGCCCAGAGACACTGCACGGTTAGAACAAGCTCCAGGGGAAAAAGTTTGTCATAAAAAAACCATAATGTCAAAAATGCAATGTCTTTAAAGTTGGAGGGAAAATTTATCAGATATTTTTTGTCATCAATTCAAAGCATCATCTGGGCCTGAACTGTGGACACGAACTGCACCGTTTTTGACATAAATATATAAATTAATGTAGTTTATTTAGAAAGAAATCTCTGCCAGAAATTGTATGAATTAAAGTGAAAAGAATGCTCCAATGCTCAAGGACTGGGGGGGGTTCACTGATCCTCATGCAGGTGCTGAGTCCACAGTAAGATGGCTGCTCTTTCGGTGACGACACAGCCTTGATCTTTCAGTGGGGGCTTCAGGCAAAGTGGGGTTAACGACAGCAGGCATCATTGTAGGTGGAGAAGGTCTCATGGTGGGCTCGAAACCACGACCTTCAGTCTCAAAGGCCATTGCTCTACCAACTGAGCCACTGTCTCCCCATTTTTCATTCGATTGTTTTTGTATTTTTATTGACCATAACCCTTGTATTTGGAATCATGACTCAGACACACACAGACAGACACACACACACACACAATCAAAAGTTGCAATATTCTCATTTAATAGATTACAAGAATTTTCTCATTGCTTTTTGGGTCATTTTTATAAGTGTGAAGCACCATTTTTCACCACAATCTACATTTAGGACGTTGAATTGTGGACCTTGAATATAACACAAATATTTTCAAAAGTGGTTTTGTGCAAAGCTAAACCGAACCATTGTTAACTTGGATTCGAACGCTGTCAGAGAATACTGCTACAAAACACAGACTGAAAACCAAACCCAGGACAACCCGGGACCAGCTGCTCGGCGATAGTTGGGGGAATGCTAATTATGCTAATGAGGTGAAGAGGGAGCAGATCTAAGAGCAGTGCGTGGTGTGTCCTCTGCTGTTCCTTTGAAGGTTCCTCATAATTAATATGTTTAATAAGAGCCGTGGACTTGATGAATGAGGACAGGTGTAGGATCCGGCTCTCCCGGACAGGCTCCTGAGGGCCGCGGCCGCCACACCTGCCTCCCACACCTGCCTCCCACTCCTGCCTCCCACTCCTGCCTCCCACACCTGCCTCCCACTCCTGCCTCCCACACCTGCCTCCCACTCCTGCCTCCCACTCCTGCCTCCCACACCTGCCTCCCACTCCTGCCTCCCACTCCTGCCTCCCACACCTGCCTCCCACTCCTGCCTCCCACTCCTGCCTCCCACTCCTGCCTCCCACACCTGCCTCCCACTCCTGCCTCCCACACCTGCCTCCCACTCCTGCCTCCCACTCCTGCCTCCCACTCCTGCCTCCCACACCTGCCTCCCACCCCGCCCACAGAACCAGAGACAGGGGGCGTTCAACTTCCTCTCACAACTGTTTTGTAAAGTCTGTAACTTTGGGGTTTAGTGCGTCCGTAAAACCAAGCTTTTTAGTCTTTAGTCCACAAGTTGTGTGTGTGTGTGTGTGTGTGTGTGTGTGTGTGTGTGTGTGTGTGTGTGTGTGTGTGTGTGTGTGCGCAATGAGAACTAACACATCAAAAATGTGCAATAACTTGAATTACTGTCAGAATGTGCAATACAGAACCATATGTACATAAGTAGGTCATCTTTATGTACTGTATATAGCGCCTTTCTCAGACCAGAGTCACAAAGCGGCTCACAGTTGTGGGCAGTACAGGAAGCGCACACCAGACTTATTGTACATGTTTTTAGTGGTAGGGGAAACCGGGGGAAACCTACACAGACACAGGGAGAACATGCAAACTCACTTTGAGCACTAGAGGATTTCATATTTGATTATTTATTTAGCTAAATCTCGGGCAAATCAGCAACTTTGTGAACTCCTCTGATTCAAAACTAAATGGAATTTAATTGATCTGTTGTTATTGAAAATACGCCGTATTCTATGATGTTGTCTTTGTTTTGTTGTGACTGAATTTGACACTATTTGATTAAAAAAGATAGTTATGGTGAATATTGGGAACACATGTAGCTCCCAGGATCCGTCTGACAGATCCTACCCCAGCTCCACTCTGCCCAGAACCGCAAATATCAAAAATATAACACCCAATTAGTGTTGTACATCTCGCCGTTGCTAAATGAAGAACACTTTGAGGTGCCAAATCAGAAAGGCTCCGCAAACCCTCAAAATCATGTCTGCTCCCATTCTGTCATCTGCGGACGTGACTTTAGAGCACTCTTTAAAGCTTACACACGTATCTTAACTTTAATTTGTTCAGATAATTTTAACATCATATTAAGTGGAACATGCAGAGAACAGGCAGAGGAATTAGCACAGACTGTGTGTAAACGTCGAGGAGATGTCAGACTGGTTTGAACTGGTTTTTCCTTCATGGTTACTATAGCGATGGTGGTATTTGGGAGGGAGAGGGGGGGTCAGTATGGAAAAGATTAGTGATTTAACGGAGCAGTATGGAAAGATCTGGTCAAAATTTGTACTGCAGCCTCTCCCACTGCCCTTAACTCAGGTTGCCAGATATGCAGAAAAAATCCAGCTGGGACCTTAATAACTGAAAAGAGTTTAGTCAACAACAAATCTATAACCAACACTTTTTTCACAAAGATAGAAATCCTGTTTTTATTCCTTGTTTTGTCGTTAATGATTTGAGAATCATAACGAGACCTTTTTTAGTTCTGCGCCACATGGTACTTTACCAGTGAGATTAGCTCCACGCGGTGAGTTCTGGCGCCCGGATCACAGACTTTCTGATTGGTGAAACGGTGGAGGGCGGGACATCAAAATATCTCTGAACTACTGATAAGAAGTATTGGAAAAGAGCATGTTTTATTATTACCTTTTGACAGCCACTGTTCCACTGTCACTTTGTGAACTAGAGGATTTCATATTTGATTATTTATCTTGCTAAATCTCTGATCTGTGTGGGGGCGAATCAGCAACTTTGTGAACTCCTCTGATTCAAAACTAAATGGAATTGAATTGATCTCTCGTTGCTGAAAAGACGCCGTATTCTATGATTTTGTCTTTGTTTTGTTGTGACTGAATTTGACACTATTTGATTAAAAAAGACGGTTATGGTGAATATTGGGAACACGTGTAGCTCCCAGGATCCGTCTGACAGATCCTACCCCAGCTCCACTCTGCCCAGAACCGCACATATCAAAAATATTACATCCAATTAGTGTTGTACATCTCGCTGCTGCTAAATGAAGAACACTTTGATGATGACTTGAAAATCTGACATATTGCTGAATACCCCCCCTCTCTGTGTGGAGTGAGAGAAAGATCCCACAATTGTAAAGTGCTTTGTGACTGGTCTGTGAAAGGCGCTATACAAATAAAAATTACTTACTTACTTCAATTCTGAGATCCACCAGCAGCTGTACTTTCTCCATAAGCTCAGAGTATTTGGAGCGAGCCAAAGTGTTATGTTGACCTTCTACAGAGCGAGTAGATGGAGTAGTGAGCTGGTTTGGTGAGCTCAAAAAACTGCAAACAAAAAATCTGGATATCTGTCTGTAAAGTATTATCCAGTTTGTTATTGAAGGATTTCCCTTGCACTCCCAACGTTTTACTTCTCAATGATAGCTCCACTCTCGGGTTTAATATAATTTAAAACGTGTGGTTGGTCTTACCGCAGCTAAACTTGAACTTGAGGTGTGTGGGATGAGGTTTGTTTTGCTCTTTTGTTGTTGTCATTGTTTACACACTCATTTAATTTCTTTCCAAGTACTGTTCATAAAAACTGTATAAAGCTACCAAAAGCTTCAATAATAATCATAATGAACATTGTGTGCAGGTGATCAGGTGGTATTCCAACATGGCTTGTTTATTCATTTTGTTACCGGTACATGCACATGATGCACATGATGTCTCTCATATGAGCTGTACTCATCCATACACTCTCCTTGAAAATAATAAGAAATTGATCACCAAAAAAATAACAAATCGCCGGGAAGATTGTGGGCGTGTCACTGTCCGCTCTGATCACACCTCAGACTAGTTTTGAGCAGTCAGTGTTGAGACCAAAAACATAATCAGACTCCACTCAAGTTCTCTACTCTCGATATGAACTGATGCATTCTGGGAGCAGGTAAGTAGTAAGTAATCTTTATTTATATACCGCCTTTTCACTGCACATCTGAGTCTCAAAGCGGTTTACAATTTTTATTTTTGGGCATTTGTCTCTCACTCCACACAGAGATGGGAGCGAAGTCGCCAGTACAGGAGGCATATGCCAGAACTATTGGACATATTTTTAGTGGTAGGGGAAACCGGAGTACCCGGAGGAAACCTACACAGACACGGGGAGAACATGCAAACTCCACTCAGAAAGGCCCTGGTCCGACCGGGATTTGAACCCAGGACCTTATTGCCCACTTTGAAAAGCAACAAGTTTAAGAACTCTTTTGTGCCTCAGTCCATACAGCTGCTAAATAACATAATGTGCTACTGACCCCTACTGACCCCCTCCTCTCTGCTCCAAGACACATTAAATAGACAATATAGTAAATTAATCTGAATCTGAAAATTTGAACCAGTCCTCTGCAAATTGTGAGACAAGCTTCTCTGACAATGTTCAAATCCGGGTTAAAAACAGTTTATCTGCGCCACATCTGAAGAGTGTAGACTTTTCTCCTTTGAATACACTGTGATTATTTATGATTCTAATGCCTTGTGTGATATTAATGTGTGTATGAACTCTGCCAGACTAATCAACTCGCCTCGTCTGGTTCTTCATCATCGAACCGTCTCCTGGATTCATAAAAAACACCTGAAGCAAAACTTTTACAGGAATCAATAAACAGCAGCAAATAACAACCACTTTTAATCCAGCCTCCTGTCTGTGTAAATCCATGTTGGCCTTTTAAAATATCAGCGTGGTGATTAAGTGGCGAGGAATGACTCTCCCAATGTGTAAAACGTCCTTCGCAATATACCACAGTTGCGCTCGACAATAAAACCCGGCTCAAAAGCAAAGTCGTGGTAATAAATGACGATGATAGCGGCTTATTGTCCTGCCAAAACGTCCCAATGTCACCTTTCTCGTTTCAGAATGTATGAAGTGTCATTTTCACAAGCGAAATCCAGTTCACGGAGCCCACACAGTCCGGTCTCATTTTCTCAGCGAGGCTAACAAAGCGTTTAATGTGGTCTTTGATAATAGTGCATTATGGGAGATGGAGCCCTCTGCCCTCAAGGAGCAGGTGACTGGGCAGTAGCGGGACAATTGGGCTGGGATTCAGGGACTCTGCTGACAGGACTACACTCAGGTGCACTGTAAAAAAAAAAAGACAGATATTGGAGTTTCATAATGAGGGTTAGGGTTAGAGGATGACTGAAGGAAAACACTTAAAGACTTCATTCACTGCAAAAAGAGATGAGAAATAAGTCAAATGTATCAAATTTGACAAAATGTATGTTAATTTGAGCTCATTCTGACCAGCTTTAAAACGAGATTTGCCGATGGGACAAAGCAAAATGATCTTGTTTTAAAAATATACAAGAAATGTCTCCCTTGGAATGAGAACACATGTTTTCTTATTAGCCAGAGGTCAGTGAGTTTAGAGAGTTCGGTTCAGCCTTTGAATTTGTTCCTTGACTAGGTTTCTTTCAGAAAAGTTTGAGTCTTATCTCGCTGAAAAGGGACGACATGAACAAGACCAGGACTCAGACCAGGGCTTTTACCATATATAGAGTCAAGATGATGTCATCAGAGATACTTCCTCCCTTCTGCACATTTTGATGAATCTGTTTGAACCACGGATGAGCTGGAGGAAGTGTGTACAAGTATAATACATTCTTGAAGATAAGTTAAGATAAGATAAGATATACTTTATTGATCTCACACAGGAGAAATGTACTGTCCATGTCACATCTGGCATGGACAGAAACACTCAAGATTGTGCAAAAAGAAAGAAATGTGCAAACATGTTAAATGCAGGATATATTACGTACAATAAAAAGAGCCTTTAGATTCTTTTTCAAATCAATGTAAAGCAGTAACCTATCCTTGTCGACAGTTTTCAAGTTTTTAAGAGAAAGAAGTCTGGGCATCTCTGTTTAGACCAGACATGTCAAAGTCAAATACATCAGAGGGCCAAAAAAACAAATTTGCTGCGAGCCGAGGGCCGGACTGATTCAATGTTTATCAACATCCAGAGAAAGCGCTGGTGCCACCTGCTGGCTCGATGAAATATGCTCTAAAGCTAATCCCCATACATTTTAGATATAATAGACAACTGAGAACATGAAAAGAGTGAAAAACGCTATTGACGTATTAATGCGTCAATGGCAAAGATCAAATATCATCATAGATAATTCATACACCAGCCACCCGGCAATGGACGAAACAAAGAAAACAGATGGATGTTTTAACTACTGTATATTGTGAGTCAGTGTGAGCCAGGGACAGAGAGAGGACTTCACAGAGAACCTGGGAGTCCTCTTTTAGTTTTCAGGCCTGGGGGCTCAGCTCAGAGGGATAGCTAAGGACAAGTAAGAGCTCAGAGGGTTCGTATTAGTATTTAATTGTGACTAGCAATACATGTTATTTCAATTGAACTCTTATCTTTGTCTTATTTTCTGTTAAAATTCTGATTTATGATACAAAAATGTGCAGAGGGGCAATGCTCCATTTCTGGGCAGTTTGGTTGCTCATAAATGATTTCAACAATGTCTTAAAAGCTCCATTCAAGGTTGTTAAATCATTTAAGCAACAGGGAATAACGTTTTGGATGCCTCTCCCTGAATTCAAGGAACTACTGTGTAAAACAACAAAGTCTCTCTGTTCTGAATCCACATTTGTTCATTCATATTAGCTTCTACTGTCCCAGTCCCAGTGTTCATCCTTAGTTCTTCACATAGACTGTGTAAAGATGGACAATGCTAACCTGCTAGCTTGATGAAGCCCAGAAGAGAAGTGCTTACGGAAACTCCTAATCACACTCACCATTTTGGGTTGAAAATGTGTAGTTTTGTGCTATTTCTATTGTGTTATTTTTTTGTTGTAAATCTTGATATGAGCCATGTAAGGATTGACCAATCAGACGCGGGCAGACTCTAGCTTGCCTTAGCAACCGTCTTAGCAACACGTCCACCCCTGGTACAGCAAAGAAATACCATTACAGAAAAAATGCCCATATAAGGAAAATATCTCCAGCTAGCTTAGGTTCAAATCACCATGGTAACGTCAGTCCACTCCCAAGATGCAGCCCACGGTTGTTTTGTCTCATTATAACTGTAGGCTCCTCATTCTACACGTTGATTGTTGTTTTGGCTGGATGTTTACCATAATAAGCTCTAACTTTAGCAAAATCAAGAAGCAAGTATAAAACCTCTGACTTTAGCATAACATTAGCATTGTGGCACATGGGATGATACATTGTCTGCCTTGTACTGTTTAAAACTACTTTGACATCTATAATAGTATAATCTACACTACGTTTATGTTCTTTTCCCTCCTGTGTTGTACAGTGCATGTCGCTTCTCGTCTCCTGTGCAGTGTTTTGCACAGTGCTGGCTCGGTGTGAAGAGTGGAGAGGTTTAATTTAGCGGATGGAAGCACAGGGGGATCTGGGCGCGGCTGACAGACAGATGTGGGCGTGGCCTCTGTCCTCCGCACGCCTCCGTACAGCTGTTCCAATAACACAACACACTCCTGCCACTGGCCACCTGCTCAGCACTTCAAACAGGAGTCAGATTGTATGCAAGGTTTGGAGACAGAGATAATATGTCAATACAAACTCTAAATCACAACAGCAGTCGTCAGGAAGGACTTTACAAAGTTGTTGATTCGCCAACGACAGAGGAGATTTCCAACAGTTCGAACACCTGTACAGAGATTTTAACAACACAGCAATTAGTCCATAGGGAGTACGATGAACAGTATCTATAAATGTTAGATCCTTGTCTGTAGATCTTCCTGAATCAGCAAAGAACGACCATGGACTGTAAATATTAACGGGCCTTTAGTCACGCCTATCTCCGTCGTTGAAACGCAGCGGCTAAACTAGACTGGTGCACAAAAAATACTCCCTTTAGCATTGACAGCATCTGGAACATAGCGTTGGAGCAAGAGCGACTTTTGAAACACCCTTTCCTCTTGTATCCGTTTTGGAGAGTTAAGTAGATGGCATACAGAAGCATTGGGTAATTCTCTTTCCGGGTACACCCCCACCAGCAAAGAGGGAGATTGCAGCATGTCAGAGCACTCAAAAAAATCAAACAAAAACAGTGGAGAACCTGGTGGTAGCAGAGTGATAGGGCAGGCCTTGTACAAAAATGCCTCATCGAAGCACCCAAACATTTTGCTACCAATTCTCACATTCTCAGGAAGACAGTTTATTATCTACCTTAATTATCTAGAAGTATTATCTACTTCCTAACTTTCCTTTCCATCGTCAGGATCCCAAACGGCGGTAGGCTTACATAAGTATAATACATGTTTTATTATTCTTGTAGAGAGCCTTTAGATTCTTTTTTTTAAATCAATGCAAAGCAATAACTTCTCCTTGGAGACAGTTTTTAAGTTATCTACCTTTACTTGAAATATGTGGTTTCTTCTTGACCCTGATGGCACGACGGCTCTTAATAACTTGAATTAACGCCGTGGTTGAATAGAGCTGCGAGTCTGAAGTAGAAAGACGAGACGTTACCCTTTCACAAGGTCAACATGGCTACGCTTTCTCCCTTTGGTAAGTCTCGGTTTGCAGCTGTTAGCTTTCCATTTCTTTTTATTGATTCATATATAGCACGCACTCTGACGATTATTGGACTGATCTTATTTCAGTTGATGATTCACAGGAGACATTCCCAAGACACACAGACACACAGTCATATCATACTAAATATTAAAGCTAATATGAGCTTTAACAGCCTGACCTCCACCACACCACGGTTACTGCCCTAATGTTCTTACTCTAGAGTGTACTGCAGATTCATCCACACCTGTATACGTACACATGTAGTTCTTGCACTAGAGTAAACAGTATTTTATTTATCTAAAGATAGAGATTTTATTTTATTTTCAGAGTTTAGTGTCGTGCTATACTTACACTGCAAAAAGTGATGAAAAATAAGCAAAAAAATGTCAGAATGAGACAGAATGTGCTCAGATTTAAATAAAAACCATTGATTCAAGGAAATATTATCTCATGTTTTATCTATTTTTTTGCAGTGTAATATTCACTTCTCTTGTGTTGTGTGCTCCTCATTCTGTTCTGTAACTTGTGATGCAACACTGACATTTCCCCGCTGTGGGACAATACAGGATCTTTTTATCTTTCTTTTGCAGTAAAAGCATGAATCCATTTGTTGGGACAGACATGTCCAAACTAAGGCCCACGAGCCAAATGTGGCCCTCTGTGTCCTGTTGTGTGGCCCTCTCCCACTTGCAAACACAAGTCTTCACAGTGTCATTCAGCCAACTTCAGCTCCACCAACAAAGGCCCGTTATACCTCGTTGTAACAATCATAACCCCTAGAAACCAGTTGTTTTCTTTAATACTGTAGACAGACATTTGTTTTTGATTGTGTCTGAGAATTCCATGTATTGTTTTTATTATACTGTAGCTGTGGTGGCATTTCATGCTAGCAAATGTAATATTAGACTATTCAAATTGCAGAACAGCCCAAATTTGGTCAAAACAGTTTTCAAATCTGGCCCCTGGACAAGTTTGGTAAAGTAAAGCGGCCATCCATTCATCTTCTTCCCCTCAATCCATTTCTGCGTCAGGGGTGGCAGTCAGAGCTGCCCCCAGTCCACAGAGCTCCAGCCCCTCACTGATCCTCCTGCAGGAGTCCACAGGAGGCTGCTCTAGTCTGAGCCCTGCTGAAAAAAAATAATAAAAAATGTCAGCAGGGGTTTGAGGCAAAGTTGGGTTAAGTGTCTTGCCCACAACGGCAGCAGACATCAGTGCGAGTTGTGAAGTCTGTCTCATGGTGGGTTTCAGGCCCAAAGGCCAATGCTCTTCCGTCTGAGCCACTGTCGCCTCCTCTAAAGCCACTGATTTATTTTGAACCATGTTTAAAAAAAAAATTTCTCCTCAAAAACAGACCTTGAGTTGGTTTTAGATCCACCCACGTTAATATCAAGCTCTAAAAGTTCCTGTAATGGGCTCAGTGTACGGCCCAAGGGTCCCGCCCACTTCCTGGATCATGTCATCGTACTTGTCATCTGTATTTTGCTAAAACATCGGATTCACTCCCACTGTGGATGTTCAGAGGCTTATTCCCACTTACTCATCAGCCTCACGGAGGAAAAAAACAGAACAGAAAGTGCTTGTATTGTCTTCTCCTTCTAAGCCATGTTGAACCACACTTTGAGAAGCGTCGAAGCCTGTGAAACACTAGTCTCGACTTTTGGAGCATAACTTTTTGAACATTGAGTTCTTCTACACAAGGTCTTCTCTGAATAATGTGCAGCTTAATCATACATTCTATATTCTCACATTAAAATACTGCTAATCCTCTTCAGACAGATAACCCAAGAAAATGGAAAAATTGTGTTTTCAGCCTAAACTTAAACGGGATCATGCATTTTTTGGAGCTTTGAAAAACATTTTCCCTTCATGCTTCTGAGAGATTAGTCGGTTGTTATTGAAATATCGGTATCGGTCTTAACCACTTCCACTCTGGCTGATGTGCATTTATGAACATGTTGGTCACTTGTTTTAGAGCAAAAGAAAACCAAATACCAAATCTGTCTTAATATTTCAATTGATTGCATTGTGTTTGTGTAAAGTCTTAAATCCCAACAGCAGTCGTCTCTGAGGACTTTGCACAGTTGTTGATCCACCAACAGCAGATTAGAGAATCAAACGCAGTAAACAATAACAAACACATGAACACACACGAGCCATTGGTCCAGACGGAGCGGGGGGGGCAATCTGAGGATATCTTGTTGGGTAACCACGGCCCACGTCAAATCAACTTTTTAAACTCATAAACTGCATAAATATATTTATTATAGTGCTCTCTACACGTCCTGGTCATGTTTCTGACATTTTACTGCAAATTACTAAAATCTCACTTAAAACCGTCTGTGTGGCGCCCGCATCTATATTTTCAGTGGCACTACATTTGAATTTGGTCCCGGCCTCTCCGTTGGCTCTGGAGTGATGTGTGACATCACTTTGTGCTGTGTGACATCACTCTGCGCCTGTGGTATAAAAGTAGCCTAGTCTTACACACGCACCAGTAGCGAGTATTCTGGCGACATCAAGTGGTTTGAGATTAAATTACATCAGTTGACAGCCATCACTGCTGAGATAATTCTGTGGCTTAGGTTCAGGTGTGTAGCTCTACAATTATCTTAGTGTGAAATCAAGGTAATGAGAATATCCTGTGTGTAACCGTCTGATTCAATGGCCCTCACGTATGAAAGTTGCGCAGAAAAGGGTGTATATTTTGGGTGTTTATTCCAATTTACGCAAGATCCAATGTCGGATTTATGAACGTGTGAGATGCGCCCAGATCTGAGCGTACGCAGCTGCGGGTGTTCATAAATCCTGCGGCTGAAAACAAACGTATTTATGAAAGTCACGCCTTGTATTATGCAGCAATCACCTGTAAAAGCCGGCCTAAAAGACTGTTTGGAAACTTCAAATGGCTTATGGCACGTTTGTTTGTTCATAGTTATGTAAATATATTTATATGCTATATTCAGCTGCGTTTTGAACAAACTTGCAAAAATGTTTTGATAAATTAGAAAAATCTCTCTTGAATTGTAGAAGTGACACAATAAAGAATGAATGAATGAATGAATTCATATATATACAGTATATTGTGCAGTGTGGCTCTCATCAATGAAGCGTCTGCAGCGTCTTGAGAGAGCGTTTGTGTCCAGATTTTACAGAGAAACTCTGGAGCCAAAACTTCTGAATGACAGAATGTGAGGTGTTATGTGGCGCGTCTCTCATGGCACCTGCTGTGGATACACTCCCAAGAGTGCGCAGCGGGTGGACAGGGCAGTGAGACATTTGGAGTGAGCAATACCATAGTCCATCGGTCCATGCGTTAATGGGGTGTGTGTCTGTGTGAGGCTTACACAAATCTAATGAAAACATACATTGGTTTACCAGATGTGAATGAGAAATACAAATAGCCGTGCGTAATTACGCAGCGCAGAGCCTGCCACAGCAACAGCTGGCTCACACCAGGGCCTTTCTGAGTGGAGTTTGCATGTTCTCCCCTGCGTAGGTTTCCTCCGGGTGCTCCGGTTTCCCCTACCACTAAAAATATGTCCAATAGTTCTGGCATGCGCCTCCTGTACTGGCGACCCCGCTCCCATCTCTGTGTGGAGTGAGAGACAAATGCCCAAAAATGAACGATTGTAAACCGCTTTGAGACTCAGATCTGCAGTGAAAAGGCGGTATATAAATAAATATTACTTACTACTAAATAAAGATGACTTACATCCCTGTCGAGTTTCTTGTATAGAGCCTTTCACTGTCTAGGATCACACAGCGCTTTAAAAAAAATACACACAGAAGTCAGATTTAAAATCATAGAAACAGAAGATCTGTGATTTATTCGAAGTTTGCGTGTTTCCAGAGTGTTAGACTTTTTCTGATGCACAAATTCAAATTCCGAAACATGATGCTCCATGAAAACGCAGCTTATAAGTTTGCCAGAGTGGGAACATGTTTATTTTTGTCCAAATCTTGCATTTCAGTTTTGGGGTGTTGTAATGAAGGGTGAAATGAGCGTACACATTTACACCACCTATTGACTTGGTGTATATTCCTTGCTCACGTCCAGATTGATAATTGCGGAAAAGTGTAAATATTTTGCGCACGCCTCATTTACACCCTGATTTGGCCGTACGCAAGCTTCATACATGAGGCCCATTGTGTGTGGGCTGACCACACAACCAGACCACGCCCATCTCTAAGGCCCCTGGTCCGCTGTGTAACACCCTTTTCACAGGTGTTTAGTTGATCCTTAAAGGCTATAAAACCCCTCAGAGAATCGCCGCCCGTGAGTGTGTGTGTGCGTGTGAGTGTGTGTGTGCGTGTGAGTGTGTGTGTGCGCCAGTCACTGATGGCAGCTGCTGTGGCCAGATGCTTTAAAGCTGGAGTCACCTTTTTAGTTTTGTTTGTACATATTTTTTCTATCTCAACAAAAAGAGTCTATTACTAAAAATAACATTGTGAGAACCAGATGATAACATATTGTCTTTACTTTATTAAAAAACATGTTCTCTTTGACACATGCCAAAGGAGAGTGCAGCGTCCCAAAATCAGTCCCTCCAGCACTTTGTGCGCATTTATTGTTATTGTTGCGGTCTAAAATGCTTGATTTCGCGAGACATATTAACAAAAAATGTGAAGACAAGCTGCGATTTTTTCTAGGTGTAAAACACACTTTTCGAAAAATTAAGTATAATATTTTGCTAAATAATAAATGCACATATAAAGTAAACAAGATCATGACAGGACAGATGTATAATAATTAGCCCAAAAGGATGGTCCATGTACTGTTCAGTTTTATCATTCTTCTCTGAGTCAGAGAAACACCGCTGCTCTTCACGCTGAGTCCACTCAAAATCCAACCTTCAAATTGGTCCTTTAATCAACACCAACAAACAAAAACGACTGCAACAAGTCTGTTCTCTCTGCGCAGAGCAACAAAGCAGCTTTCATGAAACACAAGTGGATCAGAAGTGAATCACGCTGCTTTTTTAACTGTCAAATTTTCAGGAACACATTTTCAATTTTTGCCTTCACTAAATCAATGTCTGACTTCTGGTTCCTCAGATTGCAGTGAAGTTAGTTTTATATTAAATATTCTACATAATGTATAGTCGCGCGGAGCTGGTTACGGTTGCGCTGGACCTACGCAGCCACAGTTGCTACACTCGCACGTTTCCCCTGCGGAGTTTTGAAGAGAAGGTTGTAATCCCACACCCAACCACATGATGGCGATCTCACAGGAGTTGCTTGAGAAACCAAAGCTCATTTACGCTGCTTCATTCTCCTCTTCAGAACAAAAACAATAACAAACCAAGTTTGCATGTTCTCCCCGTGTCTGCGTAGGTTTCCTCCGGGTACTCCGGTTTCCCCTACCACTAAAAATATGTCCAATAGTTCTAGCATGCGCCTCCTGTACTGGCCCCGCTCCCATCTCTGTGTGGAGTGAGAGACAAGTGCCCATAATTAACAATTGTAAACCGCTTTGAGACTCAGATCTGCAGTGAAAAGGCGGTATATAAATAAAGATTACTTACTACTACAAAACAAACGACTGCACAGTTTATAAGTGGAATTTGCAACAAAACTTTAGTCCACTTCTCCTTCGAAGCACAAAGCAGTCTGCTCCAAAGTGCCTCGTCCATGATCTCTGCAGCCTCTCCATGCTGCCAACCAAAACACGCACGCACGCACGCACACACACACGGACCAATCACAGTGGAGCTTCTCTGTGGCACCGGCTGAGTAGGTAGAAGTTTTCGAGGGAGCTATGCAAGGGTCTTGCGGTGATCCTTGGCCAAGTGACGTCACTGCCGTGAGCTCCGCGCCGCGCGACTCTACACTAGGCTTTAAAAGGTATAAAAAAAAATAGGCTTTGTCTCATGTTTGTAGGAAGTTCAGGCATTCTCTAAGCCTGTTTTTAAAGAGAAAGTGAAGGAGAATTTTTAATGTGGCAAATCTATTGACTATTGAATATAAAGCTAACTGGGGCGACAGTGGCTCAGTTGGCCTTTGAGCCTGAAGGTCGTGGGTTCGAGCCCACCGCAAGACCTTCTCTACCGACTCCACTGATGTCTGCTGTCGTTGTGTCCTCAGGCATGACACTCAACCCATTTTGCCTATAAGAAGCGCGGCAGTAATGTTGGCTACATGCCTTGATGTGTGTGTGTTTGTGTAATCATCCAACTGAAATCTCCCCACAGAGGGACCAACAAAGAACTTCAACTCACCGCAGTTTTTCTGACGGCTTTTGGGAGCTAGAGTTTGGAGCAATGGCTTTGATTATAACATAGGTCCCCCCTGCGCCCCAAATGATTGTTTTGTTGTTTGAAACTAAAAACAGGAAGATAAACAGAATCCGCATTGGTTCATACGGCACTAACAAGTCACAAACAGCATCCGTTCATATTTGAGTCCATATTTGTAATTCAGCAGTTTTTCAGCTGGTAAATAGTGACTTGTATTTACACAATGCTTTATATAGATAGATAGGAGAAATTCAGGTGTCCAGTAGCAGCAAAAATAAAAAAATAAATTGATCATTCTAAAAAGTCAAAAATAGTAATTATCAGCAACAGCCCTACAGGTCACAGCAGCAGAGGTGGAGTAGCCTCTAGGTGGAGCAGGACGGTTCACAGCAGCAGAGGTGGAGTAGCCTCTAGGTGGAGCAGGACAGGTCACAGCAGCAGAGGTGGAGTAGCCTCTGAGTGGAGCAGGACAGGTCAGAGCAGCAGAGGTGGAGTAGCCTCTGAGTGGAGCAGGACGGTTCACAGCAGCAGAGGTGGAGTAGCCTCTGGGTGGAGCAGGACAGGTCAGAGCAGCAGAGGTGGAGTAGCCTCTGAGTGGAGCAGGACGGTTCACAGCAGCAGAGGTGGAGTAGCCTCTGGTGGAGCAGGACGGGTCAAAAGGTGGAGTAGCCGCTTGGTTCAGACCATTTTCTCTGCTCTGGTCCAAAGTAAAATGCCAAATGCTTTATTAGCATTTTTCAAAAAGTTAGCATTCCTCCAGTGGATTTTCACCTGATCCACTTGGTTCGGACCATGAATCCTCTCTGATCTGGTCTGGACCAGTGTAAAACCATGAATCCTCTCTGCTCTGGTCTGGACCAGTGTAAAACCATGAATCCTCTCTGCTCTGGTCTGGACCAGTGTAAAAC
Source organism: Knipowitschia caucasica (assembly GCA_964034765.1). Taxonomy (NCBI): domain Eukaryota; kingdom Metazoa; phylum Chordata; class Actinopteri; order Gobiiformes; family Gobiidae; genus Knipowitschia; species Knipowitschia caucasica. The sequence goes on along the minus strand of OZ035835.1, from coordinate 4,717,552 downwards.
CATGAATCCTCTCTGCTCTGGTCTGGACCAGTGTAAAACCATGAATCCTCTCTGCTCTGGTCTGGACCAGTGTAAAACCATGAATCCTCTCTGCTCTGGTCTGGACCAGTGTAAAACCATGAATCCTCTCTGCTCTGGTCTGGACCAGTGTAAAACCATGAATCCTCTCTGCTCTGGTCTGGACCAGTGTAAAACCATGAATCCTCTCTGCTCTGGTCTGGACCAGTGTAAAACCATGAACACTGAACTAAAGCAACATCTCAGGTAGAAAAAAGCAATACAAATAAAAATTCAAAAGCACAAAACAACAACTGTTTCAGAGACACTTAGGATTTGCAACCGTTTTCCAGAACATTCAAAAAATTCTATGTGAAGTAATGAGTAACTCTAGCCTCCAAAAGATCGATGTCCATGAGTTTCCTGTTTACTGTGGACTATTACATCAATGTTATGCTAATGCCGTCCGTCATTTAGGCTGATTGTCCTTCGCCGTTAACCTCCGCTTGACGAGACTGCGGACGAAACTGTTCTTATTACGAGCCGTTTACGTGCGACATTAGGAAGACAATGCAATCTCAGCGAGTCAACCTTTCGTGATCCCTGCGGAGAATTCTAATTGGTTCATTGGAGCAGAAAAAAAAACATGTTTTGGTGCAAAGTGCAGGAGAGACATAAGAGGAAAATCATTACTGCTAATTGTGCTCCAGCCCCAGAATTAGGTTTTTCAGTGTTGTTTTAATAGTGGCGTTCTGGCAACACCGCAGGATTGTAATGTGATTGGATGCAGTAGAATAAACATGTGACAGCGGAGTCCCTGATGACTGTGGCGTTGTTTTCATGATACAGTCGTTAACAGCTTACCTGGCAACGTGGAGGAGTTTTGAAAAAGTTTGATTAGTCCAAATTGTGGCATTGAATCTATGAATTATACTGCTGGGTTTCTTTTCTTAACCTTTCTCAGCAAACACAAACACACTCACACACACAAACAGACACACACACACACACACACACACACACACACACACACACACACAGGTCCAAGACAACAAAAAAACGCTATGGTCTTACCACACCATTGTACTCTTTTCATTTTGTACCAAGGTCTGGATTTGCTCCATTGACTCTGTTAACAGGTAGAAGGGGTTAACTTCTTTTTCAGATTGAAACGATTGGATCTGAGTTTACCGTGACGTATGTAATGAGCCCGAGTGAGTGAGGCATTTAGCGTTTAGCCTAGCTTTATCATTTAGCCTAGCTTTAGCCATCTCCTTTGCCACCAACGGAGCCCGTGGGGAGTAGTGCCACAACATCTTTGCAGTAATGACATTTACTAAACCTTCTTCCTCGGCTTTAATTTCTTGATATTTGGATTGAACCAGAACAGATAATTTTTCTACCACATTCTCCGACAAACTACAACCAGCAAATGTGACGCAAACTCTTGACGTCACCGACACCGACCTACAACACCCGCCTCCCCCGCTCTGATTGGTCGGAGGAGATTCAACCGAGGAAACTGCAGCCAATAGGATCAGACCCAGACGTACATGTAGGAAATGATCATGGACCAGAGTTTACACATGGTAAGACCAGACGTACATGTAGGAAATGATCATGGACCAGAGTTTACACATGGTAAGACCAGACGTACATGTAGGAGATGATCATGGACCAGAGTTTACACATGGTAAGACCAGACGTACATGTAGGAGATGATCATGGACCAGAGTTTACACATGGTAAGACCAGACGTACATGTAGGAGATGATCATGGACCAGAGTTTACACATGGTAAGACCAGACGTACATGTAGGAGATGATCATGGACCAGAGTTTACACATGGTAAGACCAGACGTACATGTAGGAGATGATCATGGACCAGAGTTTACACATGGTAAGACCAGACGTACATGTAGGAAATGATCATGGACCAGAGTTTACACATGGTAAGACCAGACGTACATGTAGGAGATGATCATGGACCAGAGTTTACACATGGTAAGACCAGACGTACATGTAGGAGATGATCATGGACCAGAGTTTACACATGGTAAGACCAGACGTACATGTAGGAAATGATCATGGACCAGAGTTTACACATGGTAAGACCAGACGTACATGTAGGAGATGATCATGGACCAGAGTTTACACATGGTAAGACCAGACGTACATGTAGGAGATGATCATGGACCAGGCTCCCATTATAGACCCATGTGTATGAATCTAAACCACCACAGAGAGTCCGTAGCTGCATTTCTCCACATCTTCTATCCTCGGGAGCGGACTGCAGTAACCCCGAGCTGTATTCACAAACTGCTGCTTCCTCTGTCTTCACCACAGGAACAAGCCTCAGCTAACAAGGCCCAGTTTACCCGCCACCTCTCACAGAACACACTGGCTTTTCCCAGAGAGAGCAAACAAACCCAGCAGTGACAGTCAGGGGGAAATGAAAGGGCGGCACGGTGGCTGAGTGGATAGCACTCTCGCCTCTCAGCAAGAAGGTCCTGGGTTCGAATCCCAGTCGGACCAGGGCCTTTCTGAGTGGAGTTTGCATGTTCTCCCCGTGTCTGCGTAGGTTTCCTCCGGGTACTCCGGTTTCCCCTACCACTAAAAATAAGTCCAATAGTTCTGGCATATGCCTCCTGTACTGGCGACCCTGCTCCCATCTCTGTGTGGAGATAGACAAATGCCCAAAAATTAATGCCCAAAAATTAACGCTTTGAGACTCAGATCTGCAGTGAAAAGGCGGTATACAAATAAAGATTACATTACATCCCATGACATTTCAAAGCAGCCGGGTGGAGGTTGGTGGTAAACGTGAACAAATCTCATGTTTACAGATCTCCGGCTAATGACTTTCTGCCTTGAGCTGTGTGGGCAGAGACAGGGGTAACCAGCTTCTCTACGCTGCAGATGGAAACTAATTATTATTGAAGATTAGCCATAAAATCTATGTAGCTAGTAACCATGTACTGTAGTTCTATCACTGCACTTTTCATACGCATGCAAATGGCCATACCAAAAGCCAGATCAAATCTTTGAAGCTATTCAGGGATTGGCTTGGTTAGTGCTGTGATGGGAGACCTCAGGGAACACCAGGTGCCATGGTAAGGGTGGCTGTAAAGGGACAAACTGTTGTTGTGTCCTGATGCAAGACACTTCCCCCACATTGCATAGAATGAGTGTGGTGTGTGTGTGAATGGTTGGTGTCATCGAAAAGGCAACAACACATATGCTGATTTCCTCAATTCTGTCAATGTGCCCCAGGGCAGCTGTGGCTACAGTAGTAAGTTATCACCACCGTGAATGAATAATATTTCTCTCGTATACAATCTCTATCTTTACCACAACAATAAAGAAGGAAGTAAGTAACTAATATCTATTTATACAGCGCAAATAATTTTAAAATCTTCAGCTTTAGCACAATGAAGAACAAAAACCTCTCTTTCGCATAATAAGGAGCAAGTATATAAATATAATTAGCAATGTATAGTCCATCTTTCCTTAGCAACCATCTTAGCAACATCTCTACCTCTGTTCCAGCTCTCAGTGTGTAAAAGATTACAAAAAGTTCTTTTAACAGCATGTTTGGGTTTGATTTCTCCTCAAAATGTTGCTTGAACAAGACTTTCTATTGGGACAAAAACATGTATTAATAAAACAAAAAGAGTCCAGCTTTAAATGCAGGGTTTTCAAGTACCTACGACTAGTACTTTTGCCACCTCTGACGAATGGCTGCACCGCGGCTGCCAACCACGAACGCTTACCCACTTCACCACAGCGCTCTGGGCCATTATTGTGGTATTTTGAGAAGCAGCCAAGACTCACGGCAGCGTTAGGTAGAACATATCTCATATTTACAGACCTCCTGCTGCAGAGTTCTGGGCTAAAGCTCGTCGTCACGTCAGCACGGGCAGAGGATAACGGATCGGAGCAGGAAATTGCAGGTTACAAGTGTCATTGGGGTTTGTAAATAGGATTATGGGGAGAATTGGTGTTGGTAAATGTCACCAGTTTGTGCATCTTCAGTGTGTGTCTCTGTGTGTGTGTGTGTGTGTGTGTGTGTGACAGCAAGAGAAAAATGACAAATATGTGGTGCTGTTTATTAAGGCATGGCAGCTATTTTGTTACTAGTTGTTGCAAGCTACAAAGTGTGCTTGGCCAAAAAGAACGTTCATCTCACTATAACAACATTGACGCCATTTAAATGAGTTTGCGTTAACACGGTTCATAATAATATACTGTGTACCCAAGATTTCATCGTAGCAAACATACCTGTAACTAACTAATATTAAGTAAGAGCTCATCAACCCTTCTCTCAGCTGGATTTCTCGCCTCACTGCATCTGATGTGTCCATGCATCCATTTTCTTCCCCTTAATCCATTTCTGGGTCAGGGGTGGCAGTCATAGCAGTACACAGAGCCCCAGCCCCTCACTGATCCTCCTGCAGGTGGTGAGTCCACAAGAGCTTTGATCTTTCAGCAGGGGCTTCAGGCAAAGTGGGATTAAGTGTCTTGCCCAAGGACACAACGACAGCAGTCATCAGTGGCAGTCGTGAAGTAGGTCTCATGGTGGGCTCGAACCCACAACCTCCAGGCCTAAAATGTGTGGATGGATGGATGGTTTTTAGAAAGGCTTTGTGATCCTGGTCTGTGAATTGCGCTGTATAAAAACTCTACTTACTTACTTACAATGCATTTCTACTCTTTGGCTCATTTTTATTGTACACTTTCTTTGTAAAAAAATATCCATCCCATACCATCGTAGAGACCATAAAGAGCACCAACCCACGGATATTTGAAACCTACAATGGTGAGTGTGACATAAACGGTTACAGAGCTGGACCAGATTACTTGAGAGTCAATAGGAGCCAGAGCGAGTTGGAACAAAATTTTGTCCATGAGCACTTCCCTAATTGGGCTTCATGGAGCTAGCGGGTTATTATTAACAGTCTATACACAATCTTGTCAAAAGCTACTATTAATAACAATTCTGTATCAGAGACAGGGTCCGATATGGAACCAAACAAACCGTTATTGGATGAATTTGGCTGTAGGGCATTAAAGCAGAGACGTATTTATTTTCTCTGAGATGTTTCAGTTTAGCCAGACACAAAGTTCAGCCTCGCGATAATGACTGGGCTCATTAAAGTTCCCGTTCACATCTGTTCCAAAGAGAGCTTCTCTGCAGGAGGCCGGGTTCACCGCGGCTGTTGTGTTCACAGAGGATATTATAAAAGACACGAGAGTCAACGTTTACCTGGAAACAACATTACACCAAGATCAACAAACACAAAGAATCACAGAATAAAAATACAAATATATAATCAATCTATAGTTGTACACAGAGACATTAGAATCATTCAAGGCATTCATAAAGGGGTCGTAATAATGACTTAACTATGGTCATATCTGCAGGTGAAGGTCAGATCAGACCTCTACAGCTAAGTAGGGCAGGGTCTGGTTAGTGCTGTGATGGGAGACCTCTGGGAACACCAGGTGCCACAGAGGAAGTAAGTGAGAGAGCGATGTAGCCATACAGGAGGCACATGCCGGATCTATTGTTGTGCATGTTTTTAGTGGTAGGGGAAGCTGCGGCACCTGGAGGAAACCTACACAGACATAGGGAGAACATGCAAACTCTACTCAGAAAGGTCCTGTTCCGACCAGAATTCGAACCCAGGACCTTCTTGCGTGCCAGCGGGGAGGTTGCGGCTGTGAAGTGCAAAAGTGTTGTGTCCTTAGGCAAGACACTTCACCCACGCTGCCCAGTCTGGTGTGTGTGTGTGAATGGTTGGTCTTGCCTCCCTTCTGTCAGTGTGCCCCAGGCAGCTGTGGCTACAGTAGTAGGTAATCACCGCCGTGTTTGGAATGAATGATTAATGACATGTGAATGATGGATTTGAACAGTGGCAGAGTTTTATTTCTTATTTTGTCTCACATAGTTGAGGTAAACTTAATACAGGCATCTCTCATATTTTTAAGTGGGAGGATTTGCACAATTGGAGGCTGACGAAATATTTGTCGCAAAGCTGTAAGTAACCCCCTGAATTTAAGCCTTTTTAATCAATACTTACTGTATTTGTGTCGTTGTGTTGAAGTTAGATTTTTGTGCTTCCTAGTTGGAGCAATGGCCAACTCCGGTCTTGTGTAGAGTACAGAACTCCAGTTGTGTATCCGTTGTTTAGGCTGAGTAACACCTGGGTTTGGCTCTTTCGTGATGATACTAATTATGACATTCTGCCTGAATGAACTGCCATATTGAGAGTCAACGTCCAGGTTGCTCCGGTGAACAAATATCCCGTCTATTGACAATCTCATTTTTGACACTACTTTGGTCCATCAGTCAAAGGGAAGTAGATTACTACCCACACCTGTAGTCTGTAATCTGTAATCTGCGCTGACACAGAAAGCCGCAGATTAAGACGTGAGTTTCTCCGGGCTCGCTGTAGTCTGGATCCCGGTCTTTGTTTGGATTCTACTTTTCACTTGTTGAAGCTCGTGCTCAGTCTGCAGACTCCAGCGCTGACGTTTTAAATCCTCCGGAGCTGGGAAAGCTCGAGTCGCACCGCAGGCTCGGAACAAGACGTGGGAAGTTTTTAACCCAGGGATGTTCGAGTGGAAAACACGAAGGCTGGGCTGTGATTTCTAAACTCATAAGTATCATCTGATTGTCAATCAATCAATCAATCAACTGTTATTAGTAGAGCGCCTTTCCTACAGAAGGCAACACAAAGCGCCTCACAACCCACATCACATCAGACATAAATCGTAGACATTAAAATCTACATTAACAATAAAAATACAATTAAAATCCCAAAGGGCATTAAAACACACACAACGTTATCACAATACAATTTAAAAACATTGACAAGATTAAATAAACCAATATATCAAAATATCCAGGACTCCAAACAGAACTCCTACATCCATAATCAACTCAACAGACAAGACGTAAAACTCAAAAGTACCAATCTGTCTCAAACATGGGGCCGAAAAGCTATTCTGTGGCCCCCTAGTGGACATCAAACTGTAGTGCCACTGCAGCCCCCCCTGAGTCTGTGCCATGGCATGTTATACATCATCGTAAAGATCATTTCAGCAAGAAAACAGCCACAGCATTTATTCTACCATAAACATTGAACCCATAATACAAAAGGTAGTAATTCAAAGTGAACTTTATCAAACCCAGTCTACAACACAAAGCCTAATTGGTTTTTGCCCAGTTTTGTTTCAATCTTTGCAGCTCTACTCATTTTGTTCTGGTAATTATTTGGTTAAAAAAAAAAAAACCTCATTATTATACAAAGTCACGGATACAAACAATGAACTGTAAAACTCTCCACAAACACCTGATTCTTGGTTTTCCTGTTTTTGTCTGTATTCTTGTGAAATTTTAGTGATTTGATTCCATCTCTAGGTTTTCTCTCTTTCAGATTGGATGCATTACTGATGAATATATTTATTTATAGCTCTAACAGATGTGAGGGTGAGAAAACTGGAAGCCAATTAGTGCTTTGGTGTTAATAACGTAAATGAGCTATTGTTTTAATCAAGAGGCCGCAGTATGTTTTCTCGGTAACACTTTACATTACGGGCCGGTAAGTCCATGGTACTTACAGTGGTACTTCTAGGTAGTTACAGTGGTACTTCTAGGTACTTACAGTGGTACTTACGGTGGTACTTACGGTGGTACTTACGGTGGTACTTACGGTGGTACTTACGGTGGTACTTACGGTGGTACTTACGGTGGTACTTACAGTGGTACTTACGGTGGTACTTACGGTGGTACTTACGGTGGTACTTACGGTGGTACTTACGGTGGTACTTACGGTGGTACTTACAGGGGTACTTACGGTGGTACTTACGGTGGTACTTACGGTGGTACTTACAGTGGTACTTACAGTGGTACTTACAGTGGTACTTCTAGGTACTTCTAGGTACTTACAGTGGTACTTCTAGTGGTACTTCTAGGTACTTATTGTGGTACTTACAGTGGTACTTACAGTGGTACTTCTAGGTACTTACAGTGGTACTTAGAGGTACTTATTGTGGTACTTACAGTGGTACTTCTAGGTAATTATTGTGATAATTCTAGATACAGCTGTAACTTAGTAATTCAAGGACACTACAGTATTATTCCTATGTAGTAAATGTGGTACTTCTACATACATACATACAGAGGTCATTTGTAGGATTGTTTGACTATAAAACATAAAACAACATTATGTAAAACAAACGTCTTTATTAATATGGAATAAGTAGCACAGAAAGGACAGTATAAATACATTTAATGCATATTTCAAAACAAGTTTCAAGGACAAGGGAAACACTGCAAGAACTAGGTACCCAACCCAAGTAACAAGAATTACACATTACCAGGTACTTACCAGCCAAGTACCAGGTAACTTACCAGCAAGTACCAGGTACTTACCAGCAAGTACCAGGTACTTAACAGCAAGTACCAGGTACTTAACAGCAAGTACCAGGTACTTACCATAGGGACTGGCCCATAATAAGACAAAGGACTTTAACATAAGTACCAGTGATAACACCAGTAGTTATATAGTAAGTACCAGGTACTTACCATAGGAACTGGCCCATAATAAGACAAAGGACTTACCCATAAGTACTAGTGATACCAGTAATTATATAGTATACCATGTACTTACCAGAAAGTACCAGGTACTTACCAGCAAGTACCAGGTACTTACCAGCAAGTACCAGGTACTTACCAGCAAGTACCAGGTACTTACCAGCAAGTAAGTAAGCTGCAGTAAAAATTTTCCCAACTTTTTACTGCAGCCTCCTTGACTACTTTTAACCAACATTTTAGCCTGGAGGAGCAGGTCTCCTCCTTTTATCAAACATCACATAGGATTTTAGACACGATTGCACCTTTTAAACAAAGAAACCCCACCAGAACACCACAACCATGGCTCAATGAAAACACTCGAAAGCTCTTACAGTCATGCAGACAGCTCGAACGGAAATGGAAAAAATCACACCTTACAGCATTTCACCTCGCCTGGAAAGACAGTCTCAAACAATATCAACACGTAGTCAAGGAAGCAAGAACTTTATTTTATTCAAACACTATCACCCAAAACAAATCGAATCCCAGAGTTTTATTTAAAGTTTTAAACTCTATTATAAATCCCAGTCCCTGTGTTTTTAGTGATTCATCCACTGAACAGTGTGAATTATTTTTAAACCATTTTATTCAAAAGATAACAGATATCCGGACCCAAATATCTGCTCCTAGCCAAGCCACTGTTTTAAATAGAGAAACTCTGGATTTTAGTTGTTTTACAAATTTTATGCCTTTATCCCTTTCTCTTTTATCTGACATTTTATTCCGCATGAAACCAACCACGTGCAGCCTCGATGTCATCCCCACCAAATTTCTCAAAGATGTTTTTAATGTGGTTGGACCCTCCATTTTATCAATCCTTAATCAGTCCCTGGATCAAGGTCTTGTCCCATCCAGTTTTAAACATGCTGTGGTCCAACCACTTTTAAAGAAGCCTAATTTAAGCACTACAGATTTTAACAATTTTAGACCCATTTCTAAACTCCCGTTTTTATCTAAGGTTTTAGAGAAAATTGTTTCTATTCAGATTTTAGATTTTATTAACAATAACCACATCTTTGAGAAATTCCAATCCGGTTTTAAAGCACAACACAGTACTGAGACAGCTCTCCTTAGAGTTTTAAATGACCTTCTTTTAACCACGGACAGCGGAGAGTGCTCTATTTTAATTCTTTTAGATTTAAGCTCTGCCTTCGACACTATAGACCACGATATTTTATTGGATCGCCTCAAAACGTGGGTTGGCATCAGAGATACTGCACTTGGTTGGTTTCATTCTTATCTTTTAGAAAGAACCTTTGCGGTCACCATGGGTGATTTTACCTCCTCAACAGCCCCCATCACCTGTGGTGTGCCGCAAGGTTCTATTTTAGGCCCCATTTTATTCTCTATTTATATGCTCCCCCTAGGACACGTTATGGCCCGTCATAACGTGTCCTTCCACTGCTATGCGGACGACACACAGATCTACCTCCCGCTGAGACCAAACGACCCTGGAAGTCTGGCTGCTGTGGTCGACTGTTTTAATGATGTGAACCGTTGGATGGCCCATAACTTCCTTCAACTCAACACCTCCAAATCAGAAGTCCTCCTCATCAACCCGCCTCCATCCATATCCCACATCCAAACCCACCTCGGCCCCCTGTCCTCAAACATCACTCCCTCCGCCCGTAACCTCGGTGTCATTTTTGATTCTCACCTCACCTTCCGCTCCCACATCAATAAAACCACCCAAACCTGCTTCTATCACCTCCGCACCATCTCTAAGATTAAAAACATTCTCACTCCTCCCGATCTCCATAAAGTCGTCAACGCCCTCATCTTCTCCCGCCTCGATTACTGTAACTCTCCCTCCTCTCCGGTCTTGATGCTAAATCCCTCTCCCGCCTCCAACTGGTCCAGAACGCAGCAGCCAGACTTCTCACTGGTTTTAACAGAAGGGAGCACATCACCCCTGTTTTAGCGTCCCTCCACTGGCTCCCTGTGCGATTTAGAATTGATTTTAAGATTTTACTGATTACTTTTAAAGCTCGTTTAGGTCTGGCACCAAGCTATATTTATGAACTTTTAACCCCCTACGAGCCCCCCCGCAGCCTTAGATCCTCGGGCAGGTCCTTGCTGACCATTCCAAGGTCGAGGCTCCGGACGAAAGGTGATCGAGCCTTTTCTGTCCGGGCTCCTCGGCTTTGGAACGACCTGCCCGAGGAGATAAGGCTTGCACCATCAGTATCCTCTTTTAAATCTCTTCTTAAAACCCACTTTTATAAAACAGCTTTTAATTGTCAGCTTTAAACTTATAATGTTGTATTTTACTGTCGGTCCTGTCTGTTTTGTGGTCTTGTGTTTCCTCTGTTTGTCTTGTCTTCTTGCATTCATTCTTATTGTTTTAACTTTGTATTATGACTGATGTATTGTTTATTATGCTGTGCAGCACTTTGTAAACATTGTTTTTGAAAAGTGCTTTATAAATAAAGATTTATTATTATTATTATTATTATAAGTACCAGGTACTTAACAGCAAGTACCAGGTACTTACCAGCAAGTACCAGGTACTTGCTGGTAAGTACATGGTATACTATATAATTACTGGTATCACTAGTACTTATGGGTAAGTCCTTTGTCTTATTATGGGCCAGTTCCTATGGTAAGTACCTGGTACTTACTATATAATTACTGGTGTTATCACTGGTACTTATGTTAAAGTCCTTTGTCTTATTATGGGCCAGTCCCTATGGTAAGTACCTGGTACTTACTGTATAATTACTGGTGTTATCACTGGTACTTATGTTAAAGTCCTTTGTCTTATTATGGGCCAGTCCCTATGGTAAGTACCTGGTACTTGCTGGTAAGTACCTGGTACTTGCTGTTAAGTACCTGGTACTTGCTGGTAAGTACCTGGTACTTGCTGGTAAGTACCTGGTACTTGCTGGTAAGTACCTGGTACTTGCTGGTAAGTACCTGGTACTTGCTGGTAAGTACCTGGTACTTGGCTGGTAAGTACCTGGTACTTGCTGGTAAGTACCTGGTACTTGCTGGTAAGTACATGGTACTTGCTGGTAAGTACATGGTATACTATATAATTACTGGTATCACTAGTACTTATGGGTAAGTCCTTTGTCTTATTATGGGCCAGTTCCTATGGTAAGTACCTGGTACTTACTATATAATTACTGGTGTTATCACTGGTACTTATGTTAAAGTCCTTTGTCTTATTATGGGCCAGTCCCTATGGTAAGTACCTGGTACTTACTGTATAATTACTGGTGTTATCACTGGTACTTATGTTAAAGTCCTTTGTCTTATTATGGGCCAGTCCCTATGGTAAGTACCTGGTACTTGCTGGTAAGTACCTGGTACTTGCTGGTAAGTACCTGGTACTTGCTGGTAAGTACCTGGTACTTGGCTGGTAAGTACCTGGTACTTGCTGGTAAGTACCTGGTACTTGCTGGTAAGTACATGGTACTTGCTGGTAAGTACATGTACGTGTCTAAATACAGACAAAACCGAAATCATTGTCTTTGGTCCCCAGAAACAAAGAGAGGGCGTCATTTGTCAACTTCAGTCTCTCTCTCTACTTCCTTCAGACAAGGTCAGAAATTTGGGGGTAATACTGGACTCAGACCTAAATTTCAATAGCCACATAAAATCAATAACATCAACAGCTTTTTACCATCTGAAGAACATTGCCAAAGTTAGAAATATAGTGTCCAGGGCAGACTTGGAGATTCTTGTCCATGCATTTGTCTCCAGCAGGCTAGACTACTGCAATGGCCTGCTTACAGGTCTGTCCAAACAGACCTGTAAGCAGCTGCAGTACATCCAAAATGCAGCAGCTAGAGTCCTGACAGGAACCAGGAAGTATGACCATATTAGTCCGGTCCTCAGGTCTCTGCACTGGCTTCCTGTGGCTCAAAGAATAGATTTTAAAACGGCTCTGCTTGTGTACAAGTCTCTCCATGGCCTTGCACCAGAATACATTAGTGACATGTTGGTGTCATATGAACCAGCCCGGACTCTGAGGAGCACAGGGACAAAGGGCCTCCTGCTGGTGCCCAGAGTGAGAACCAAACATGGGGAGGCTGCGTTTACTTAAAAATAAAACCAGGCAGCTCGAATTCCAGTGCTTAGGTTGGGTTTATTTACTATTCTCCCAAGTGCAAAAAATGAAGGCAGTGCAGAGCGTATGTTCAGTGAACTGAGCAAATTAAAACAACAGGTTCATACGGACACTTTAGGTCACCTTTAATTTACCTCCTCTGTAAGCAGCGGCAGACTGACTGTGCCAAACACGGCTCCTCTTCGCCTTGCCCCTCCCATTGAGCAAAGTAGATTATTAGAAACTGGAAGTATAAACAGGTAACTCATTGTGTCCCATTGACGCACAAATACGTCAAAGCAAATAGTAACGTCGTGTGCCATTGACGCATTAATCCGTCAATTGCCTTTTTCGCTATTTTCACGTTCCCAGATGTCTATTGTATCTAATATGTATGGGGATGACTTGAGACCATATTTTATCGAGCCAGCAGGTGGCAGCATTGCTCTCTGAATGGTTTGAAAACATGTAGGTGCACATGTTATGCCTCTTTTTTCTCAGCTTTCTGGTGATTTCTGGTGATTTCAGTAAAACTTCCCTCTACTCAACAAAGGATTACAGGGGAACGAAAAAAGCTATAAACAAAATTCTTTTTGCTGAGGAAAGTAGACAGTCCATTCTTTTAGAATCTGGTGTCGGATTTCAGATAGTCATAGTACACAATATTCTGTGGGTCTTGAAAAATCAGTAAAAATCATCAGAAATGGCTGGCACTGTGGGAGTACCTGTTCTGAAATAGGCTGGCATTCAATGAGTTATGACAGATTAGGGCCCTTTAATGATGACAGATTAGGGCCCTTTAATGATGACAGTCTTGGGTCCTTTAATGATGACGGATTAGGGCCCTTTAATGATGACAGATTAGGGCCCTTTAATGATGACAGATTAGGGCCCTTTAATGATGACGGATTAGGGCCCTTTAATAATGACAGATTAGGGCCCTTTAATGATGACAGATTAGGGTCCTTTAATGATGACAGATTAGGGCCCTTTAATGATTACAGATTAGGGCCCTTTAAAGATGACAGATTAGGGCCCTTTAATGATGACAGTCTTGGGTCCTTTAATGATGACAGATTAGGGCCCTTTAATGGATCACAGAATAGGGCCCTTTAACGATGACAGATTAGGGCCCTTTAATGATGACAGATTAGGGTCATCATTAAAGGGCCTAATCTGGCCTAATCCTCCCCCCTTGGACTGCCACCTTAACGTGGTGGGGGAGTTTGAGCACTCGGATGATCCTGGGAGCTATGCTGTCTGGGGCTTCATGCCCCTGGTAGGGTCTCCCATGGCAGACAGGTCTCAAGTGACGAGTCAGACGAAGCGCAGTCCGAAGCCAACCATGGACAGCACGACAACAAAAACCGTGACGTCGCCCGGCATGGCGCAGCCGGGGCCCCACCCTGGAGCCAGGCCTGGGGTCGGGGCTCGCAAGCGAGCGCCTGGTGGCCGGGCCTTAGCCCACGGGGCCCGGCCGGGCTCAGCCCGAAGGGATGACGTGGGCAGTCCCTCCTGTGGGCTCACCACCTGCAGAGGGGTCCGTGGTGGCGAGGTGCAGAGAGGACTGGGCAGCAGTCGAAGGCGGAGACCTCGACGACCCAGTCCACACACCCAACATCTGGCTCTTGGGACGTGGAACGTCACCTCACTGGGGGGGAAGGAGCCCGAGCTTGTGGGGGAGGTTGAGCGATACCGACTAGAGATAGTCGGCCTCACCTCCACACACAGCTTGGGCTCTGGAACCCAACTCCTTGAGAGGGGTTGGACGCTCCACTTTTCTGGTGTTTCCCGCGGGGAGAGGCGGCGAGCTGGGGTGGCCATACTCATTGCCCCCCATCTCAGCCGCCACGTGTTGGAGTTCTCCCCGGTGAATGAGAGGGTCGCGTCCCTCCGCCTCCGGGTGGGGGACAAGTCTCTCACTGTTGTGACGGCCTACGGGCCTAACGGTAGTGCAGAGTACCCGGCCTTCTTGGAGTCCTTGGGAGGGGTACTGGACAGTGCACCGCCCGGGGACTCCGTTATTCTCCTGGGGGACTTCAACGCCCATGTGGGAAATGCCAGTGACACTTGGAGAGGGGTGATCGGGAAGAGCGGCCCCCCTGATCTGAACCCGAGCGGTGTTCAGTTGTTGGACTTCTGTGCCAGTCACGGCCTGTCCATCACGAACACCATGTTCGAGCACAAGGGTGTCCATCAGTGCACGTGGCACCAGGACACCCTAGGCCGGAGGTCGATGATCGACTTTGTAGTCGTATCATCTGACCTTCGACCGCGTGTCTCGGACACTCGGGTGAAGAGAGGGGCGGAGCTGTCAACCGATCATCACCTGGTCGTGAGTTGGATCCGCTGGCAGGGCAGGAGGCCGGTCAGACCTGGCAGGCCCAAGCGTGTAGTGAGGGTTTGCTGGGAACGTCTCGCTGAGCCCCCTGTCAGACGGACTTTCAACTCACACCTCCGGGAGAGCTTCTCCCAGGTCCCGGCAGAGGAGGGGGACATCGAGTCCGAGTGGACCATGTTCTCTTCCTCTATCGCCAATGCGGCGGCTCGTAGCTGTGGTCGCAAGGTCTCTGGTGCTGGTCCCGGCGGCAATCCCCGAACCCGGTGGTGGACACCGGCAGTAAGGGATGCCGTCAGGCTGAAGAAGGAGTCCTATCGAGCAATGATGGTTCGTGGGACTCCTGAGGCAGCTGTCCAGTACCGGCAGGCCAAACGTGCCGCGGCCCGGGCTGTTGCAGAGGCAAAAACCCGGGACTGGGAGGAGTTCGGAGAGTCCATGGAGCATGACTATCGGTCGGCCTCGAAGAGGTTCTGGCAAACCGTCCGGTGCCTCAGGAGGGGGAAGCAGTTCTTTGCCAACACCGTGTATGGTGCGGGTGGAGGGCTGCTGACCTCGACTGGGGATATTGTCGGGCGGTGGAAGGAATACTTCGAGGTTCTCCTCAATCCCCCCGTCACGTCCCCCGTCCAGGAGGCAGAGGCTGAGGATGTTGGGGCGGATACTTCCATCTCCCTGGCCGAGGTCACCAAGGTGGTTGGCAGCCTCCATGGTGGCAAGGCGCCGGGAGTGGATGAGATCCGTCCTGACTATCTAAAGTCTCTGGATGTTGTAGGACTGTCTTGGCTGACACGTCTCTGCAACATCGCGTGGCGATCGGGGGCGGTGCCAATGGAGTGGCAGACCGGGGTGGTGGTCCCTCTCTACAAGAAGGGGGACCGGAGGGTGTGTTCCAATTATCGTGGGATCACACTCCTCAGCCTCCCCGGTAAGGTCTACTCCAAGGTACTGGAGAGGAGGCTTCGTCCGATGGTCGAATCTCGGATTCAGGAGGAGCAGTGTGGTTTTCGTCCCGGTCGCGGAACACTGGACCAGCTCTATACTCTCCATCGGATACTCGAGGGTTCATGGGAGTTCGCCCAACCTGTCCACATGTGCTTTGTGGATTTGGAGAAGGCGTTCGACCGCGTTCCCCGGGGTGTCCTTTGGGGGGTCCTCCGGGAGTACGGGGTCCGGGGTCCTCTGCTGAGGGCTGTTCGGTCCCTGTATGACCGGAGCCAGAGCTGTGTTCGCATTGCTGGCAGTAAGTCAGACCTGTTCCCGGTGCATGTTGGCCTCCGCCAAGGCTGCCCTTTGTCACCGGTTCTGTTCACTGTATTTATGGACAGAATCTCTAGGCGCAGCCAGGGGCCGGAGGGGGTCCGGTTCGGGAACCACAGGATTTTATCTCTACTTTTTGCGGATGATGTCGTCCTGCTGGCTCCAACGAACCAGGACCTGCAACATGCACTGGGACGGTTTGCAGCCGAGTGTGAAGCGGCTGGGATGAGAATCAGCACCTCCAAATCCGAGGCCATGGTGCTTGACCGGAAAAAGGTGCCTTGCCCTCTCCAGGTGGGTGGAGAGGTCCTTCCTCAAGTGGAGGAGTTCAAGTATCTCGGGGTCTTGTTCACGAGTGAGGGGAGGATGGAGCGTGAGATTGACAGGCGGATCGGTGCAGCGTGCGCAGTGATGCGGTCTCTGTATCGGACCGTTGTGGTAAAGAGGGAGCTGAGCCGAAAGGCAAAGCTCTCAATTTACCGGTCAATCTTCGTTCCCTCCCTCACCTATGGTCATGAGCTGTGGGTAATGACCGAAAGAACGAGATCGCGGATACAAGCGGTCGAAATGAGCTTCCTCCGCAGAGTGGCTGGGCGCTCCCTTAGAGATAGGGTGAGGAGCTCGGTCACACGGGAGGAGCTCGGAGTAGTAGAGCCGCTGCTTCTCCACGTCGAGAGGAACCAGTTGAGGTGGCTCGGGCATCTGTTCAGGATGCCTCCTGGACGCCTTCCTGGGGAGGTGTTCCGGGCACGTCCCACCGGGAGGAGGCCCCGGGGAAGACCCAGGACACGCTGGAGAGACTATGTCTCTCAGCTGGCCTGGGAACGCCTAGGGGTCCCCCCGGACGAGCTTGAGGAGGTGTGTGTGGATAGGGAAGTCTGGGCGTCTCTGCTTAGACTGCTGCCCCCGCGACCCGGCAACGGATAAAGCGGAAGAAAATGGATGGATGGATGGATAGATTAGGGTCCTTTAACGATGACAGATTAGGGCCCTTTAACGATGACAGATTAGGGTCCTTTAACAATGACAGATTAGGGCCCTTTAATGATGACAGATTAGGGCCCTTTAATGATGACAGTCTTGGGTCCTTTAATGATGACGGATTAGGGCCCTTTAATGATGACAGATTAGGGCCCTTTAATGATGACAGATTAGGGCCCTTTAATGATGACGGATTAGGGCCCTTTAATAATGACAGATTAGGGCCCTTTAATGATGACAGATTAGGGTCCTTTAATGATGACAGATTAGGGCCCTTTAATGATTACAGATTAGGGCCCTTTAAAGATGACAGATTAGGGCCCTTTAATGATGACAGTCTTGGGTCCTTTAATGATGACAGATTAGGGCCCTTTAATGATCACAGAATAGGGCCCTTTAACGATGACAGATTAGGGCCCTTTAATGATGACAGATTAGGGTCCTTTAACGATGACAGATTAGGGCCCTTTAACGATGACAGATTAGGGTCCTTTAACAATGACAGATTAGGGCCCTTTAATGATGACAGATTAGGGCCCTTTAATGATGACAGTCTTGGGTCCTTTAATGATGACGGATTAGGGCCCTTTAATGATGACAGATTAGGGCCCTTTAATGATGACAGATTAGGGCCCTTTAATGATGACGGATTAGGGCCCTTTAATAATGACAGATTAGGGCCCTTTAATGATGACAGATTAGGGTCCTTTAATTATGACAGATTAGGGCCCTTTAACGATGACAGATTAGGGTCCTTTAACGATGACAGATTAGGGCCCTTTAACGATGACAGATTAGGGTCCTTTAACAATGACAGATTAGGGCCCTTTAATGATGACAGATTAGGGCCCTTTAATGATGACAGTCTTGGGTCCTTTAATGATGACGGATTAGGGCCCTTTAATGATGACAGATTAGGGCCCTTTAATGATGACAGTTAGGGCCCTTTAATGATGACGGATTAGGGCCCTTTAATAATGACAGATTAGGGCCCTTTAATGATGACAGATTAGGGTCCTTTAATTATGACAGATTAGGGCCCTTTAATGATTACAGATTAGGGCCCTTTAAAGATGACAGATTAGGGCCCTTTAATGATGACAGTCTTGGGTCCTTTAATGATGACAGATTAGGGCCCTTTAATGATCACAGAATAGGGCCCTTTAACGATGACAGATTAGGGCCCTTTAATGATGACAGATTAGGGCCCTTTAATGATGACAGATTAGGGCCCTTTAACGATGACAGATTAGGGCCCTTTAATGATGACAGATTAGGGCCCTTTAATGATGACAGTCTTGGGTCCTTTAATGATGACGGATTAGGGCCCTTTAATGATGACAGATTAGGGCCCTTTAATGATGACAGATTAGGGCCCTTTAATGATGACGGATTAGGGCCCTTTAATAATGACAGATTAGGGCCCTTTAATGATGACAGATTAGGGTCCTTTAATGATGACAGATTAGGGCCCTTTAATGATTACAGATTAGGGCCCTTTAATGATGACAGATTAGGGCCCTTTAATGATGACAGTCTTGGGTCCTTTAATGATGACAGATTAGGGCCCTTTAATGATCACAGAATAGGGCCCTTTAACGATGACAGATTAGGGCCCTTTAATGATGACAGATTAGGGTCCTTTAACGATGACAGATTAGGGCCCTTTAACGATGACAGATTAGGGTCCTTTAACAATGACAGATTAGGGCCCTTTAATGATGACAGATTAGGGCCCTTTAATGATGACAGTCTTGGGTCCTTTAATGATGACGGATTAGGGCCCTTTAATGATGACAGATTAGGGCCCTTTAATGATGACAGATTAGGGCCCTTTAATGATGACGGATTAGGGCCCTTTAATAATGACAGATTAGGGCCCTTTAATGATGACAGATTAGGGTCCTTTAATGATGACAGATTAGGGCCCTTTAATGATTACAGATTAGGGCCCTTTAAAGATGACAGATTAGGGCCCTTTAATGATGACAGTCTTGGGTCCTTTAATGATGACAGATTAGGGCCCTTTAACGATGACCGATTAGGACCCTTTAATGATGACAGATTAGGGTCCTTTAATGATGACAGATTAGGGCCCTTTAACGATGACAGATTAGGGTCCTTTAACGATGACAGATTAGGGCCCTTTAACGATGACAGATTAGGGTCCTTTAACAATGACAGATTAGGGCCCTTTAATGATGACAGTCTTGGGTCCTTTAATGATGACGGATTAGGGCCCTTTAATGATGACAGATTAGGGCCCTTTAATGATGACAGATTAGGGCCCTTTAATGATGACGGATTAGGGCCCTTTAATAATGACAGATTAGGGCCCTTTAATGATGACAGATTAGGGTCCTTTAATGATGACAGATTAGGGCCCTTTAATGATTACAGATTAGGGCCCTTTAAAGATGACAGATTAGGGCCCTTTAATGATGACAGTCTTGGGTCCTTTAATGATGACCGATTAGGACCCTTTAATGATGACAGTCTTGGGTCCTTTAATGATGACAGATTAGGCTCCTTTAATGATGACAGATTAGGGCCCTTTAAAGATGAGAGATTAGGGCCCTTTAATGATGACAGATTAGGGCCCTTTAATGATGACAGATTAGGGCATAATAATAAAAAGCATAATGTGGGACCTTAAAGAGGTAGAAATGGGCCACGGAAGGATTATTATATCAATCATTATTTGCACACAAACTGAAGATTCCTATTGAAGAATCCCAAAGTTCATGTCAATAATATTTCTCATTATGGCCGTGCATGAGCTCAGTCTGAAACATAATGTGCTTCGTTTTCCGCTGTGGCTAATGTGTTTCTCTGACTGTTGCTCTGAACCTGTGCCCTCTTTAACAAGATGCCAAGAGAAAATATGATGCTTGCAATTATACTGAAAATAATTGGCACTTGATTGTAGTTTGTGTAGTTTCTCTCCCACACACATCAGTAACGTCTGCAGCGAGCGAGTCCCCAAAGCCACGAGGGGTTGGCATCAAATCTGAAAACTTTACATATGGTCAAATTCACAAAGAAATACCAATAATTCTGCTGATTTTGGTCCTAAAGCTTGGGTAAGTATCTCCAATTGTATTGACATAACACATGTTGTTGATCCCAATAGATGGAGTCTTGTAAAAGTAAAATATTGTTATAAAATCTGTCTCCATTCCTTTTGAAAACATAAGAAAGAGCCCTGTGAGTCACTATCTGACAATCTGAGCTGGGAGCGGATTGGCCGAAGAAAAGTGGTCCTCTCTTTTTCACTTTTCTGTCTGAAAAAACACATCTACAGAGAGAGAGAGAGAGAGAGAGAGAGAGAGAGAGAGAGAGAGAGAGAGAGAGAGAGAGAGAGAGAGAGAGAGAGAGAGAGAGAGAGAGAGAGAGAGAGAGAGAGAGAGAGAGAGAGAGAGAGAGAGAGAGAGAGAGAGAGAAGAGAGAGAGAGAACGAAAACTCCTGGAGTTTTGCCACAGACAACTTTAACAAGAATGGAAATGATTAATTGGTCCCTCAACGCAATTGATTCTATCTTTTCAACACGTAAGCGTGGGTCTGGAGAGCCCGTGTGCCCGGACGGGACTTCACCGGCGGGGTATACTCTTGACAGCTGGAACAAGTGGCAGCCCCTCTGTCTGTCGACCCTGTCCATTGAAGATTCGGAAGACGTATATATCTTTGGCATTTTGGTGGTGGGAATCCTCCTGTTTGGGTTTGGAGCTGTTCTCTTCTACCACAAATTCGGAGGCATGGCAGTTCGCAAGATTCACGACCTGCTGGCCGACAAAATTGATGGGATGTACAAGGAGCTTAGCCGCGTCGTGGTTGAGAGTGCCGTGTCTGGACAAAGGAGGGTGGTTTTGGTGGAACAGTTGGTTAAAGACCTCGCAGCTCGTTCACTCGATGGACATAAGACTCTGGAGTTGAGATTGAATGACATTGTGTGTCAGGCTTGAACTCTCTGACCCGGCTTGGATCTGCCCCTGTGTACGGGGTCTGAGGGCGCCGCAATTCGGTTTAATTGGATTTAATAGAATATCTGCCTGACATTGCATTGAATATAGTCCCCCTAAGGCGATGTGTTTTCTCCTCCTGTGTCTTCTCTCCACTCTTATCTCACATTCCTCGGGCCAAGGCCATAATAACAAGGTCCCCATCTACAACAATCTCACACTTCAGTCTCCAGCTCGGATCCCGTCTCCCCCGCCTCCCTCTCTATCCATCTTGCTCCCTCCCTCCCCTCCACTCCTCACTGTGTTTCCGACTCACCCCCCTCCCTGACCCCCCCCCCCTCTGACAGCCACATTGGGCCGGCTGTAGGAGGTGCTTCATCCCGAGAAAAAATCCGTGCTTCATACAAGGCACAATGTGTCTATCCAACTGTCTGTGAAACTGTATGTTATCGCTCTCTGCTGTTTATTCTACTGTTTGTCGCATGGCGCCGTAAAGATGGCGCCGTGGCAAGAGCTCTGGTGTGTGTCGTCTCCTCTGTCTGGTGCACACCGGGGTAGTCTTGCACAGTTTTTCCAATGTGGTTTTACTGCAAATGGCAAATAAATGAATCTGAATCTGAATCTGAGAGAGAGAGAGAGAGAGAGAGAGAAAATATTGTATGTGTTGGTTTTATTCAGAATACAAATGTTATTAATCATTTGTATTACATTCTGAGACTAATATTACACCCTAAATATGTTTGTCTTGTTTTAAAAGAAAAAAATCTCACATATTCAAAGTAAATAACCACGTGTTTGACTCCCACAGAAATACATTGTCAAGAAGGAGACTTTTTCGTCTCTTAGCTAAAAAGGTTCCCGACCCCTGATCTGAATAACAGTCATTTTCCACTCCAAACCCTGATCCCGGAGGCCTCCAGCTGCAGCGTGGGCCTCGTCCACAGATTGCTCTGTTCCTGTCACCTCCTCCTCCACGCCGAGGTTACAGCACTAATGTATTAATCATCTCTCCGTCTGAGCGCGGTCCTCTCACCACAGCTTTCAGACCGGTCCAGCTCCACGTGTGTCCAGCCTCTGTCTCGAAGGGTCATTCTAACTAAGTGGCTTTAATGTCCACTTAGTTAAAACAACCCTGCACCATGCAAAAGTAAAGAGTGTGTTAGGGTAGGAGGGGTAAAGAAGACACCATACATAAACTTTGGGTAATTCTGTTTCCGGGTACACCCCCACCCCCATGGAGTGAGATTGTAGCATGTCAGCACACAGGCTCATGGACCTTTTTGGAGCCGGTCTCTGAGCACACTGGGCGTACACTGTAATACACATTCATAGGATAAGATTAGATATACCTTTAATGGTCCCA